>CAUYQV010150817.1:0-23432 GCA_963574575.1 Galagoides demidoff | reverse complement strand
TTGTGTTAAGACATTTATACTCTATACTTAATAGATCTGACATGTACCCTTGCATTATGGAGATGAAGTTTCATTATGTTGCCTAGGTTGACCTTGAACTCCCAGCCTCAAGCTATCTTTCTGCCTTGGCTTCCTAAAATGCTAGAATTATAGGCTTGAGCCACCATACCCAGCCTTGATTGGTATTTTCTATTTATTATTTCTGTTTATCAATTTAATTGAATAATTAAATATGTCTTTGGTTACTACAGATTGGAAATAAAATCATTGTTAATTAATGCCTTTTGTTTAGTCATCAAATATTACAAGCATGAGGTAGGTCCATCAGAGAGGATGGAAAAGAAGAGGCAAATGACAATGAGTTTTTGGTACTGAAAAGGCTGGGAACCACTGGTCCACAAATTAAAGTCCCAATTCATTGGCATGATATTCAAGGCTTTGTGCCCTGTGTATCCTTGCAACCTCCTTTGCCATACCTCCATGTACATCCTATACTCTAACCAGGGAACATCTCTTACCTCCTCCCACACCTCTGAGCCTTTGCTTAAGCAGCTTCTTCTGCCTTAAGCCCTTCCTCTCTTATTAAATTTCAGCTCATTCTTTAAGACCTGACTCAGAATACTTCCCCCTAGAGAAACCTTTCCCTAGTTCCTATTCACAATTAATGTTTCCTCCCCAGAGCTCCTGGAGGTCCTTTACACTGGCTTGCATCAGAACAAGCTTTATTATGAATATTTGTAACACTATCCTTTTCTCCTGATCCCCTGGAGGGTAATGATTAGGGTTATAGTGGCTGTCACCATAGCACCTGCTAGATCTTGGCTATGATAAAGGCTTATCAACTGTGTGTTGACAGCCTTGAATTCCAGAATGTGGAATTCTTTCAGAGCCACGTACATTGTAGTTTACTAAACTCTGGTTTTCCTCTGACCAAGGCAACATCTCACAACAGAAAATTGGCTCAGAAACTTTGGAACAAATTGTGCTGGTTTGAATCCCAGATCTGCCACTTATTAGGTGGTTACTTTGATTAAGTCACTATACCTTTTTCATGTAACATAATTTTTACTGTATATATTTACAGTGTACAACATGATGTTATATGATACACACACACACACACCCACACACACACACATAGAGTAAAATGGTTACTATAGTGGAACAAATTAACACATCCATCTTATCACAACTAGTTACCCCATTTCCCATCCCCCCACTTAATCTTGTTATGTCTCAGTTTACTATTCAAATAATTGGTGCGAACTGCTAACTCTCAGGATGGTTTAAAATGTCTGTCAAATAGTAGGCTTTCTATAAATTTTATTTATTTCCCCTAATGAGAAATGAAGTTGGTAAACTCAATAGTTCCAGTCCTGTTTACAGAAAAGAAAACTTCAAACTTTCATTGTAAAAGAAAACGTTGGATTTAGCATCTAGGCCTGGGATTTGGCTTCACACTTTGCCCTCTGACCCACCCCAGCTTCAAACCATTACCACCTTGATTAAATGGCTTCATTTCTGTTCCCACCCATATATTACATCCTGATTCCTTTTCAAGAAACTGGGCATCTTCACATGAAGGGAAAAAAAAATTGCCCCTCAGAGTTATTTGATTGAGATTCTGACCTTATTTCTTCTTTAAAGAACTTCTTACAAATAGATGTCCCGATGCAGGCATTGCATTTATCAAGACCGAGGAAAGTCCTTCCAAAACCGTAGCTGGTTCTGACTCGGGGCACTAGAGAAGGAGGGGAAGAAGGTGGTAAGGAGTAAGAAGAGCTCAGGGCTGAGACCCACAGCAGCAGGACCAGCCGCGACTCCATCTCCAGCTCTGGGCTGTAGCTGCAGTCTTCGGTTGCCCACTCACAGCTGCACAGAAGCAGGGCTTGGACAAAGAGGAAGCTGTCAAAGGGGGCTGGCTTCTGGGTGCTGACCCCATGTCGGCCTCCCTGCTTTCTGTTTGAGGATACTAAGGAGCTTGGGGCTAATGAGGCTGGGGAGGAGATGAGGAAGTCCGTGGAGGATGCTGATAATGCTGTTTCCAGAGTTACTTTTCCTCTGCCTGGGGCGGCTGCCTCAAGCTGGGGAGGGGCTCACTGGCAGATTTCGGGGAAGGACAATGGTCCGGGCTTCTCTATGTGGTCCTTTTGACAAATACAGGATATCCTGGCTGGGCAGGAAAGTCCATGCAGGATGTGTGTCCGACCTGCATTCCACCTGGGAGTTTCAAAGGATCCTGAAGGCCTCCGCCCTCCACTGTTTTAATTCTGAATATGTCTGTCCCTATGGGTTACTCACACATACACTCACACACACATTCAGACACACATATCCCAATTTCCCATTATTTCCCCTCTGTACCTGGTAATTTGTCCTGCCCCTTAATCAGCCCTACTTCCTCTACTCTTACCATATTTGGCTATGAAATTACCAGAGGTTAGTTTGCTGGCTACTAAGTAGCAATTTAACAATGATTTGAAAGGCCAAGGCTTTTTGCTGCTTACAGAATAGAAAACCCCAGGTTAATCTACCTATTTTGCTGATCTGAGAACAAAAGAGGGAAAAGCACCTGCTAGCTTTTGTTGTATGATGATGGGAACACCAAGAGGCGCCTTCAGTCTGGATTCAGCTGTGCCTATCTGTCTCCCCCAGGCTGGAAAGCCCCTTCTACCTTTTATCACCCTGCATTGCTTCTCAATGACTGGCCTGACTTAGTAGGATTTAATAGCCCCAGAACTGTCTTTCTTTGGATGCCAAAATTAGGTCCACAGTTTGGAGTAGATGGGAGTACTAATTTGGGACTAGAGAGTTTTTGAGGACCCCATAAAGGAAGGCAAGTTGCCTGACTTCCTGAGAGGAAGTGTTTGAGAATATAAGAGAGTGCACAGGAAAATGGGACTGGGAGAGGCGAAAAGGGAGATGAGAGGGAGTAAGGATGGCCTCAGGAGACTTGGCAAATTTTGCTAAACATTGGTGGGAGGAGCAGGGTAAAGGCAGCTCTCTGATGATTAAACATGTGTTTATTAGCTGTCAGTATAATTTCCTCAGGGAAATGTCTGGTCATGGTTGTGTTTTTTGTTCTTGAAATTTGACATTTCTTTTTTTTTTTTTATTGAATGGTAACTATGTAGGAATTTGACATTTCTTTATATATTCTTGATCAGGGGTCCTCAAAGTTTTTAAACAGGGGGCCAGTTCACTGTCCCTCAGACCATTGGAGGGCCAGACTGTGGGCCCCAGGAGGAGTCATCTGCTAAGCAGGACAGGCAGAGAGGGCGGGCAAAAACACCCAGTGGGCTAGATAAATGTCCTAGGTGGGCCACATGCCGCCTGTGGGCCATAGTTTAAGGCCGCCTGTATCTTGATTCTAGTCCTTAGTTGAATATGCAAATATTTTTTCCTAGGTGCTAACTTGTCTTTTATCTTCTTTTTTTTTTTTTTTTTGAAACAGAGTCTCACTTTGTTACCCTCAGTAGAGTGCTGTGGTGTCACAGCTCACAGCAACCTCCAGCTCTTGGGCCTAGGCCATTCTCTTGCCTCAGGCTTCCAAGTAGCTGGGGCTATAGGCACCTACCACAATGCCTGGCTATTTTTTTATTGCAGTTTGGCCAGGGCTGGATTCAAACCTGCCACCCTAAGTATATGGGGCCAATGGCCTACTCACTGAGTCACAGGTGCCGCCCAGTCTTTTACCCTCTTAAAAGAGTCTTTCATAGAGCAAAAGTTTTAAATTTTGATGAAGTCCAATTTGTCAGTTTTTTATTTTGTGTATCATGCTTTTGGTGTCAACTGTGATAAAAGAAAAAACTTCAGCACATTTAAATTCTTAAGAGTTTCTTTGTATATTCTGTGATTTATGAATTGGGGCACACCAAACCCCAAGTGGCTAGCACTCTGAGGAAGAGGACAAGAGGAGCAAGAGAAGAACATTTCATATGTAGGCAAGGTGTTTGCAGAAGCAAGGCAAAACAATCTTGATTAGTTAGAATGGAAAAGTCTCTTATTAGAGGTTAGTTGGGGGGTTCTGATTGGTACAGTATTACAGTATCTAGTTTCAATTTACCATTTACATTGGGTTTTGGATTATTCAGCTAGGAATTTAAATCACTAGCACCCTAGTTTAATGGTCTCCCAATTAGATTTTTTGAACAATTCCCTTTTGATCACTGTCTCATTTAAGAGAGATTGACCAAAACTTGGGCATAAGTGCCACTCTGCCATCATCATGGTTATGTTGTCTTTGTGTCAGTGTGGAACTGTTATATCATGACATCAGGCTCAGGGAAGAAAGATTCCTTTTGTTGTTCCTCTCAGTTTTGTTGCTCTAATCACCGTGAGACCATCTGGCATACTGTTAATAGCTGCAAACACACATTTAAGACTCTTGAAAGAATATAGTGCGCCAGGGAGATTATGATGATGACTATCAGGTGATAATACCAAGACACTGGGATATGCTCCTTAGCCAAGATCCCCACAAACAAAAACCAACTAACATTTCTTTTCTTTTTTTCTTTCTTTTTTTTTTTTTGTGACAGAATATCAAGCTGTCACCCTGGGTAGAATGCTGTAGCATCACAGCTCACGGCAACCCCCAACTCTTGGCCTCAAGCAATTCTCTGGCCTCAGCCTCCCAAGTAGCTGGGACTACAGGCACCCACCACAATGGCAGGCTATTTTTCTTCGGTGTTGTTGTTGCAGTTGTCATTATTGTTTTTTCAGGCCTGGGCCAGCCAGGTTCAAACCTGCCAGCCTCAGTGTATGTGGCTGGTGCCATACCCACTGAGCTACGGGCGCTACCTCCAACTAACATTTCTATTGAAACAAAACAAAAACAAAGATCAATGACTAAAACATACTATAAATTCAGTTTCTGAATGCAGAGGAAAGTTAATTAAGATTTCCAGATTTGACCTTGAAACATTTTCCTGGCTTGCAGTTTAAATGTCTCAAATTATGGCATGGAGTGAACTCCCTAACATGAGCATCAGAGATGAGAGCAGTCCTAAACATCAAGTTGTCCATGTTTAACTTGTGGGATTTCAAGAACAGAGTACTTTCTGTTTACAGTGATTTCAAGAGGAGGATTGGAGGAGTCAAGAAGAATTCAGGATTCAGTCTTGTCTACAAGTAGATAATAAAATTTGAAAACAATGAGCAGGGCTACACTCTAATAACAAAAATTATGTACAGATCCTTTTGGACTTCTGGAATGGTCCAAAGTTAGTTTTAGGTCAAAAATACTTAATTTAAAAATTTCGAGGAAGTTTGTATAAAATGTTAAAATGTCCAAAACACTTGATTGAATAGGATCGTTGGTCACTATGAAAGAACAAATGGCAAATATAGAATGGCTACATAGCTATAAGAATATTGAGGTTTTTAATATTGAGAAGATCCACTTTTCTACATAATCAAGGATCTAATGAAACAGCAGTGTCCTGCTATTTAGTTGCAAGGTTCCAGTTTCAGGGAAGACAATTTTTCCACAGACTGAGGTTGGGGGATGGTTTGTGGATGATTCAAGTGCATTATATTTACTGTACTCTTTATTTCTATTATAGGCAATCTCCAAGTTACAGACATCTGACTTATGTACAACACACTTATGAATGGAGGCAATTATAATAAGTCCTAAAGTTATAAACATCCAATTGACATACCCATACTTACAGGTAATAAGTAAATGTATCTGTTCCAACTTACCTACAAATTTAACTGAAGAACAAACCTACAGAACCTACTTCATTTGTAATCCAGGGACTGCCTGTATTATTACATTGTAATATATAACTAAAGAGTTATTAACTCATCATAATGCAGAATCAGTGGGAGCCCTGAGCATGTTTACCTTCAGCTAGATAGTCCCAATGCATCACTGCCTCAGCTCCACCTCAGATTATCAGGCATTAGATTCTCATAGGGAGTGTGAAACCTAAATCCCTCACATGCTGAGTTTTCAGTAGGATTTCTGCTCCTATGAGAATCTAATGGTGTTGCTGATCTGACAGGAGGCAAAGCTTGGACAGTAATACGATCAATGAATAGTGGCTATAAATATAGATGAAACTTAACTTAGAATTTAATAATTTCCTCCATTATCTCTTCCTTAAGCCAACTGCCATTCAGCTTAAGGTTGTTTAATTCCCATGCCTTTGTGTGGAAATGAAAATTTTTGTTGGAGTTGAGTTCCACCTTCATTGCCTTGTGGTCTGAGAAGATACAAGGTATAATTTCAATTCTCTTGTTGAGGTTTGATTTATATCCTAGGATATGATCTATTTTGGAGTATGTTCCATGGGCTGATGAGAAGAATATATATTCATTAGGTTTGGGTTTGTGTGTTCTTTATATGTCTATTAAGCATAGTTGTTCTAGGGTCAAATTTAAGTCCCTTATATCTTTATTTAGTTTCTGGTTTTTTTTTTTTTTTTGAGACAGAGACTCAAGCTATCCCCCTGGGTAGAGTGCCATGGCATCACAGCTCATAGCAACCTCCAACTCCTGGGCTCAAGCGAGTCTCCTGCCTCTGCCTCCCAAGTAACTGGGCCCACAGGTGCCCGCCACAACGCCTGGCCATTTTTTTGTTGCAGCCATCATTGTTGTTTGGCGGGCCCAGACTGGGGATTCGAACCCACCACCTTAGGTGTACGTGGCTGGCGCCCTAGCCAATTGAGCCACAGGCGCCGAGCCTATTTAGTTTCTGTTTAGAGGATATGTCCAACTCAGTCAGAGGGATGTTAAAGTCCCTAGGTATTGTGATATTAGAGGATATCATATTGCTCAGACCAATCAAGAACTGTTTCATAAATCTGGGAACCTTTATGTGGGTACATAAATATTTGAAATTGAAATATCCTCTTATTGCATTGTTCTCTTGACCAGTATGAAGTAAACATCTTTGTCTGTCTTAACTTCAGTTGCTTTAAATCCACTTGTATCTGAGAATAAGATTGTGATCCCTCCTTTCTTTCCTCCTCATGCCAATGTTTCCTCTTGAAATATTGTTTTCCAATCCTTTATCCTGAGTCTTGATTTGTCTTTCAATGTTAGGTGTGTTTCCTGGAGACAACATGTAGATGGTTTATTCTTTTTGTTCCAATGGGCCAGCCTGGGCCTCTTCAGTTAAAATTTGTACAGAGAATTAATAAGTGTGGGGGAAAGTTCATTGGTGAAAGTCCATTGTTCTATTTTTTGTAACATTGTGGAAGCTAGGTTTTGTCCTTTAGTTTCTGGGTGTTTACTTTTCTGATAAAGTAAAGTGATGGTCAGTGTGTAGAAAAGGTCTAAGTATTTCCTATAGGATTGGTCTTACTGTGGTGAATTTCTTCAATATTTGTATATCAGCAAAATATTTGATTTCTCCATTAATTTCATTAATTTTAAGTTTAGCTGAGCAGGATATAGAATTCTAGGCTGAAAATTGTTTTATTTAAGAAAGTTAAAGTACATGACCATTCTTTTCTGATGTGGAAAGTTTCAACTGAAAAGTCCACTGACTCCTCTAGGTCAATTGGCACTGACTTCTGGCTTCTTCCAGATTTTTCTGTTTTATTTTGACTTTGGACAGGTTCAGTACAATGTGTCTTAGAGATACTCTATTTATGTTGAGATTACCTGGGATCTGATGGCCTGTTAAGAGGAGTGTTTTATAATCTTTAGTGAAACTTGGGAAATTTTCATCTTTGATATTCTTCAGTAGAGCATCCATTCCTATGGGACATTCTTCTTCCCCTTCATGGGGATAACTATAATTCATATGTTTGAATTAATGAAGTCCCATAATTCTCTGAGTGAATGTTCTGCTTTCTCTATCTTCCTTTCTACCTCTTTAACTGCCTGGGTTAGTCCAAGAGCTTTATCCTATAGCTCTGAGATTCTTTTTTTCTCCATGATCTAATCAGTTATTGATACTTTCTCTTGCATCTGCTCTGATTGACTCTTTTAATTCCTTAAGCTCAGCCATATCCTTTCTATATTCTTCATCTCTTTCATTAATTTTTTGGTTCTGTTTTTCTGCTTCCTCATAAGTTGTCTTTATTGTTTTTGCCATCCATATTTTAAATTCTCTTTTAGTCATTTCCATTAATTCTTTATAGATGGAATCCTCTATGGTAGCTACCTCATGATATCTTGGTGAGGGGATGCACTGTTTTTTCTTTTTTTTCCATGTTGTCAGAATTTTTTTGTTGGTTCTTCCTCATGGGAATGTTTTCTCCTTGTTCACTTTGTTCCACTACTTTTTCCTTCTCATTACCTCCTTTGCTTTAAAATTACCTTTTCTCAGAGCTTAGGTATTGATGTGGCTTTTGGTATTAGGCCAAAAACAAGATAAGGGTAAAGAGTGAGAAGGGAGAGAAAAAAAGAAAAAGATAACAAAAAAAAAAGTAAAAGAAAAATATGTGAAATAAAAGTATTGGAGAAAAGGAAATAAGGATAGAGAATGACAGGAGAAATAATGATGGTGCTCATCAGGTGCTTTGATCATGTGTGCAACTCCTAAGATTTTGGGTGGCCAGACTAGGTGGGTCCATCAATCTCAGGAGTTTTTACCAGGGTGGGCAAAGCAAGACCCCACTTCCCCCAAATATAGAAAAGAAATTAGCAGTATTTTGCAGTGGGGACCTACCAATCCTTTTTTTCTGAAGGCTAAAGCTAGATGGACACCCTAGACCATGAACTCATGACCTCCTTGGGCTAGACAAATGCCTTGAGCCCCAAGTCCTTAAAGAAAAGAAAAAATACAAACAGACAAAATTAAAAATACAATTATATAAGATAAAGAAACAAAAGGGATAACTTAGCTCTTATATGAAAAATTTATGTGCAAAAGATGAAAAATAGAAAAATCTCTCCTAAAAGACAAAAAAAGGAAAGAAATAGAAAAGAAAGAACAAAAGGGCCTGAAAAACCATAACAAAAATGGAGGAGCCCTTGCTATTGAAGAAAGTAAAAATGAAAAAATAAAAATACAATCAAACTAACAAAACAAAACAAACAACAGCCACAGTGACAGAAAAGAAAAAAACTAAGGACAAACTGACAACAGGAGCAAAAAAAGAAAGAAAAAATATATATGTGTTTATATGTGTGTGTGTGTGTGTGTGTGTGTGTGTGTGTGTGTATAGCCTGGACACTAGGTGGTGCTGTGGTGTTAGGAGATGGAGAACACACACACTTATTTTGCTATATAAAATGGGGTTCAACACCACTCTCTAGTTCTAGTGTAGACCTGGTGATGTCTTCCTGACTTATTGGTCCTTAATCAGGGTCTAGTTGCTTTGTCAGAATTCAATACCCACGGGATTAGAATTCTAATGCTCTTGTCAGATTTCTTATGAGGTGCATCAAACAGTGCCCCCTGACAGTAAAGTGGCCTTTCTGGGGGTGTAGGGGCTGCTCAGCTCACCCCAAGGATGATTGCCTGAGCTCAGCAGGTGCACCAGAGCTGGCCATGCACTAGGACCCTGCAGACCATTCCTCTTGCATGGCCTTCCTACAGTGGTGGTGCCCTGGGATTCAATCCTACCTGCTTGATGCTGTTTAAGTCCACTTGCTTGTTTAAGCCTTCCAAGGCAGCTCCAGTGGGCAGCTCAGCCCAAAATCAATAAACTACAGGACAGCCCCTTCCTGTCCTCAGTCCTCCATGGAAGGCTGGCTGACCAGCTCATCTCTTACCCAGGCACTTGCTTTCTATGCTGGACTTCCTCAACTCTGGACCCCCCACTGGCTCCTGGAGTCCCCTAGTAATTCATTGTACCTTTGGAGTGTTGTCCCTGGGTTGCTTCCCCCAGCCAGAGGTGGCTGGAATCCTCTTTCCCATGTCTTGCTGCAAGTACCTACAAAGGAGATATCTCTAGCCCTCCATTTTGCTCTGCCTAAGCAATATACCACATTTTCTTTATCCACTCCTGAATTGATGATACTTCGGTTGATTCCATAACTTTGCAATTGTGAATTGTCTGATGAATAAACATTTGAGTGCAATTTTTTTTTTAATCAAATTATTTCTTTTTCACTGGGTGGATACCTAGTAGTGAGATTGGTAGTTCAAAAGGTAGATTGACTTTTAGTTCTTTGAAGAATCTCCATACTGTTTTCCATAGAGATTGTACTAGTTTTCAGTCCCACCAACAGTGAGTAAGTCTTCCTTTTTTTTTGTATCTTTGAAAGCATCTGTTGTTTTTCAACTTTTTAATAATGACCATTCTGACAGGGATAAGATGGTATCTCATTGGTTTTAATTTGCATATCCTTGATTAGTGATGTTGAGCATTCTTTTTTCTAGTTGGTTGGCCATTTGTCTACTTTCTTTTGAAAAAATTCTGTTCATGTCTTTTGCCCAAGTTTTTGATGGGGTTACTTGGTTTTTTTTGTTTGTTTGTTTGTTTTTTAATTCGTTAGTGTTCCTCATTGGTTCTGGATTTTAGTCTTTTTTTATGTTTCTTCCATTTAATAGTATTTATAGTTTCTCCTATTCTGTAGGTTGTGTCTTTACTCTGTTGATTATTTCATTCTTTATGCAAAAGCTTTTTAATTTAATTAAATTCCTTTTATTTATTTTTGTTATTCTTGTGTTTGCCTTTGGGGGTCTTTGTCATAAATTCTTTGCCTCAGTTTATGTCTAGCAAAGTTTTCCCTATGTTTTCTTCATAAGAAATTTTTTGGTTTATGCTTTACAATTAAGTCTTTAATTCATCTTGAATTCATTTTTGTATGTGGTATGGCAAAAAAAAATTATTAAGAGTCTACTTTGTTAAAAGCACCAGTCTAAGTATTCTGAGATATATATATTAGCCTTTCACGTTTTAGGGGATCAATAAATGTTTTCTGGGGAAAAGGAAGAGGGGATATCATGCGGAAAGGGTGGAAAAAACTGGCAAAGAAGGTAAATGATAGGATTACAGTGTAGATTCCATCCTACTGGTAGAGTAGTTAGGCAAGGGTACTTGAAATAAATGTGGCTAATAAATTCGATAGGTGGGCAGAGTTTGCATCAAATGGGACAAAGTATTTCAGATGAATAGAGTAGCAAAGATACAAGGTTTGTACACAACATCTCCAGTTTCATTTGGCTGGAACAGAGAAATTATATGTTATTCAACATTGCAAGATGAGGCAAATGTGGATAATCGCCAACAAATCATGAAGTTCCCTGTGATGGATAATTTCATGTGCTAACTTGGTTGGGCCATGGAATGCCCAGATTAAGTGTTATTTCTAGGTGTATCTTTGTGGGTGCTTCTGAATGAAATTAGCAATTGGATAGGTAAACTCAAGGTTGATTATATCCCCTCTATGTGTGGCCTTTATCCAGTCCCTTAAGATCCTGGATAGAACAAAAGGTAGAGAAAGGAAAAAATCATCCTTTTTTATTTTTTTTGTTCTGCCTTTCTGCTTAAACTGGAAAATCTCATTTTGTCTTCTCCTGAGCTTAGGGTAAAATTTACATCATTGACTCCTCTGGCTTTCAGGTCTTCAAATTCAAATTGGATTATATGGCTTTCTTGGGTCTTCAGTTTGTAGATTCCAGATTGTGCAACTTCTCATCCTTTGTGCCATGTGAGCCAACGTCCTGAAATAAATCACCTTCTGTGTATATAGATATATGTCTCTGTTCGTTCTGATTCTTTGGAGAATTGACTAATACAGTCCTTATTAAGAAATTTGTATTTATAGGCAGAAAGACATCCTTAATGTCTGTGTGCTATTGAGCTGTCACTGAGATACCATAATCTAGACAGAGGCAGGGAGACCAGGAAAAGTGTTCATTAATACGGGTAGCTTATTAGAATAAAATTTCTGAATTTTTTTCATTCTTTTATTTAAAGATTCACTTCTATCCTCTCTGGATTTTAAGTATTTTTTTGAAATGTTTGTATTTTGACAAATTTTCCCAGCCATTACTTTGCTCTTTCAGATATTTTGGGGTGTATTTTTTTGTACTACCTCATCTCATGCCACTTCCATTGGTGTTTCAGAGAAGATGGGAGGTAAACAGGGACGTTAATCAGTGCCTTCTATTTTCTTAGAAACAGTGCATAGTTTAGAAGTCCTAAGGAACAGGTTTCTGGGTTCCAAGAAGAACTTCAATATGAAAGATAAGAAGTGGAGGTTGCTCCTTGAGAAGTCAAGTGGAGCAAGGGAATGAACACCTAGTGGCCATGGGCTACTGATCATAATTCTCAGTCTCATGAAAAGATGGGCGCCAAACTGATTTTTGAGGAAGAAATACACTTGTAGTTTTAGAATATTTTATTTCTGTGCTTTCAACTGTATCTGTTTCAGCATTTGCTTTATTTCAAGCTTGCTTATGCTCAAAAGATCATAAAAGATTGACGAAGAGTCTTGAAGAAGAACGTTTTCTTTCCCATCTCCCTCCCGACATGATGCCTCTGCAAAAGAATTTAATCAGAATTTTTGTTTTATCACTGTTGTCATCATTGTTATTATTACTTAAAGAATTGGATTTTCATTGATTCTTATTTCTAACCTCTTAAAATCCCTTTGGATTTTTAATCAGCAATTCCCAGTGTTTGCCAGTTTAGTACCATCTGCAAATTAGTTAATGTGCAGTTTAGCCTTTCTTTGAAATCAGTAATTAAGATGTAAAGTAAGACTGAGCCCAAGACTAATTCCCTGGGCTTCCCACTGGGACCTCTCCTGAGCTCCATAACTCTTTTATCACCACCTCTAGTTTATCTTCTTCCAGCCAAATTCCAAGCTATTTTGGTAGGTGCATAATTAAGTTGATTTATGAGGGTCAATAGATTAATTTTAGCATATAAAGTATTTTCTGATACATGTATTTATTTTACTTAGCTTTGTATTTATGTACATTGAAACATTGTAGCCAAAGAAAAGAAGAATATTTGGCATCAGGCTAACACTGACATTTTCTGTTAGATGATCACTTAGTCTAGAGACATACTCAGACTGTCTCTTAAGATTAATTCTATCATTTAACTGCAGCCCAAGTTCATCATCTAGAATACAATTACAATTCAGTGGTCTTTTTTCCTTCTTTCTTATTTGTTATTTTTATTTTTCCCCCCCAGTTTGCTAGTATCTTTCTTCTTCTTTAGGATAAAAACAAAAATTTATCTTTCTTTTAGTAAATCTATTCACTTATTCCCTGATCAGCTATAGAAAAATCTTTTGTTTTCGTGTCTTACGCATTTTCTATTAGCTGCCAATTATCTATGTCTCAGACTGACATTCAAATAATTAAATATTCAGGTGCACTGATCTCGCCACCAAGGGTTTTATGAGCATTTGAGAAATTTGTTTAAGTTTAATTGGGAAATTAAGCCATGGGGCAATGTTACTGCAAAGCTCTACTGCTGTGTTCTGAGTAACTAGACTAATCTAGGTCAGAAAAGCACAATAGGACGTACAAACACCCAAAGAACGCAAAATTGTGCTTTTAATGACGGCCAAATTCTGAGGTACTTTAATCTTTTCTTTCTGGGACTCTTTCTTCCTTTGGTGTGCAGATGAGGCTCTGGTTTATAACCTAAATCTTCTTAATGATTTCTGGTCCCTGCCTCTTCCCTACGGCTCTCCTTTCTCCCTTCAGAACTTACTCAAGTATCGTATTCCTTGTGTGTTTGCAAAACATACGGCTCTCTTCTCTGTATTGTCAGATAATATTCCTAGCGCTCTCAGTTAGACACTGGTTTCTGCTTTTCTGGGAAATGCATCCAGACGAGTAGTAAACATTTTTATTTCACCATAAATACATGAGAGTTTATGATGTATACAGAGCTGTAGAATGATGGATGATTTCTTCCCAGCTGATCATTAGCTACCTTCTGGCAGAGAAAACGCAGTGAATAGGCCTTGTGTCATTTTATTTTTCTTGAGAACTTTTCTTAATTTTTTTCCTTAATGTCTCCAAGCATTAGCAAAAGCAAAAGAAGAAAAGGAAAGGAAAATAGAAAGGAAAGAGAGGAAAGGAAAGAAGGAAGAAGAGGGAAAAAACACAGAGCGTGTGAACTTGTTCCTGATTTCGAGCTCAAACTTTCCCAGCTGTTTTCGATGATCTTCACAGTCACTAGGCTTTCTATTTTTTTATTTTCTTAAACCTAAACCTGTTGGCATCTCCTTGGGTGAAAAATTTTGAAGCGACTGTGTAGCCACATTTCTCCTTTTTTGCCTTCATAGTAAGTAGAGGGATTATTTGAATTGCCTTAAGAGATAATTTTTTGTATTTGAGACTACTGATACCATGACCCTTATAAGATGAACATGGAAATATTAAGTTCATTTCCCAATACAAGTCTTTCAATTATTAGTTTGAGTAAAATTACAGAGAATATTGTCACTATTGTTCCAAGTTTAGTAATTTGTTGCAAATTGGGCACTTACCTCTCGCCATCAGATTTAATGAGTGTCTGTGTGTGATCTGGAGTTTGGCTTGTGATTTTGTTCTTTTTTTGCAGTTTTTGGCTGGGGCTGGGTTGGAACCTGCCACCTCCAGTGTATGGGGCCGGTGCCTTACTCCTGTGAGCCACAGGCACTGCCCTGGCTTGTGATTATTGTGTTCTTGTCTTTAATTTGATTTGTCTTGATTGTGTGCAATTTTCTTGTTCTCTGTGTTACTTTATACCGGTGGTGACTTACAACAAAGATCTACTATACCGAAAATATAATGGGTAAGAATAATTAGGATTCTTTTTTGTTTCTCCAGGCATATGCTATGAACATAACCTATCCATACATACATCAAATACATAATCTTCAATATTGTTTGAGTCATATTACACTCATTTTTATTCTGTGTACATTCTTTTCTTAGTTAAAAAATCATTTATAATTGCCTATTTTTTCAGATAATCTGATAGACTAAATTAGTAACATAGGTATAATAATATTTATAATAGCCAAGTAGAATTCATTTATTATTATTATTATTATTTTTTTGAGACAGTGCCTCAAGCTATCCCCCTGGGTAGAGTGCCATGGCATCACAGCTCATAGCAACCTCCAACTCCTGGGCTCAAGCGAGTCTCCTGCCTCAGCCTCCCAAGCAGCTGAGACCACAGGCGCCCGCCACAATGCCCGGCCATTTTTTGGTTTCAGCCATCATTGTTGTTTTGGTGGGCCCGGGCTGGGGATTCGAACCTGCCACCTTAGGTGTACGTGGCTGGCGCCTTAGCCAATTGAGCCACAGGTGCCGAGCCAACAAGTAGAATTCATATAGATGATAGTCACTGTTTTCTACTCTAGCTGTATCAAGTGGTTTTGGGAACAGAGCTATGAGTGTAAAAACTTTTGGCCATGACATAGAATTAAACTTTGAGCCTACAGGCACCTAAACTGGATATATCATTAAAATAACATACCTGTGAAACTATATGCAACTTAGAAATCATCTACTCTATTCAATCAAGGATAAGATAGCTCAAGTTCAGAGAACTAAGTATCTCACCTAAGGTAGTACAGAATGATTGTAGCAGCTACAAGGACAGGATTAAGCCATTCCATTTTCTCTCCATGTATGGCTTCACACAAATAGGACAGAAAAATGAAGGAAATACATATTTGTTCTTCAAGGGGAAATACCCAAGCATTGTAGCCAGCCTTAACGCACACCAGTGAAAAAATAAATTTGTGTGCTACTTGTGAATTAGAAAAGTAATGGCTAGGTTAACAATTGTTGAAAGCCTTTGCTCTGGCTCAGAGGTAAATTATCAGAGTACAAGCCACAAAAGCAAATGGGCCTGGGTTAATTGGATTGATACTAAAATCAGCTGTAAAAGAACCTAATGTTTAAATATGCCAACAATTTAAAACACTAAGACTGCTTCCAAATGTTTTTATCTATTGCATTGTACAACGTTGTTTCTAAAATTATTAAAATCTGAGAATTATGTCTTAATTCCTATCTTATTCTTCCATTAAATAAAATATTTAATTAAGTATGGACAAGGTCAAGTATCATGGATACCATTAGATGGCAGCATTACACAAAACTATTATTTGCATCTTGTAAAAAATCATGTTTTAAATCGCCATCAAAGTTAGTTTACACACCAGAAAGATTGTATTGCTAATATGTTTTTAAATTAAAAAAAATGAAATGAAAACTAGAGATTCTAATACAAGAGAATGAGACAGAACTTAGAATGAAAATAGAAAGATGTCATAAGAACATGAAAGCCAACAACAGGTTAAGAGATGTCCTCAGGAGGACTAATGGCACTTCTGTTTACCATCCTGGTTCCATTACTGTGTGATGCCATACACAGCACTGCAAAGCTTGATATATCATTGTTAGATCAAAATTGTTTTATTGAAAAAATAGTAAAAGACAAGTCATCACTCCGTGATGGTCACTTTAACTTTACAATAAAAATTAACACATATTCCATCTATCATTCAATGAATAGAGACTGGTAATTTTGAGCCTAATCAATTTTTTTTGGAGACAGGTATTATCCAACATGAAATTTGACTATAGTAAATTAGGTGTAATTTGTTCAAAAGTTTTGACTTGGCTGGTGGACATCCTGTATGATGAGTGTTAAAAGGAAAAAAAAAAAAAAGAGACTGAGAATAACTTCAAACTTTTTACATCCCCAAATTACATATAAGGTATGATCAGGTACACTAGATCCTACGGCTAGGTAGTATTTTTTGCTGATGAAGAAATACAGTATTTCTATATTTCTAGGATGAAGAAGGTAGCAAGGCTGGGAGACTCTACTTCCTTTACTTTTTAAATTGTCCAATGGTGGACATAAGAGAAACATGACTACTGCATGGAAGGAGAACGTGACCATTACATTGTAACAGTTTTCACTCCTTCCCGCCTGCCTTTGTAGTACCAGCTTCTGACATAATGAGAGAACAGATGCCTAGTGGGACCAGCTCAATTCCATGACATATTTAACTAGGCGAGATCCTCTTTACTGCCCGGGACTTTTTGGAGCCTCAGTCACATCCTCTTATAAACAGAGCTCGTCCAGCACCCAGATCTGCAGTAGTGTAGGCTTGACTGGCAGATGATTCTTTCTCCAATTCATTTCCAACAGTAGTGTTCTAGTCTAGTTCCCTGAGTATTTTAGTTCTTCCACATAAACTTTGTCCTAGTGAGAGTGTTTGCTCCTGTTTATGTATGTGACCATTTTAGAAGCTAAAATTGGTTCCACTCTTTCCAGAAGAAACGCAGGAGGAGCGGCCTGATGTTCAGGGTGCCTGACTCTTTCACGCTCCAGGGCTTATTGTTATCACCAGCTGCCATCAGGGGAAAGAAAAAAATCTTCATGCCTGTGATGTAGTACAGTACAATTAGGCACATAATGTGGATTTTATGCTTTTCCCTGAAACATCTGGCATGTCCTACTCCCTAAAACCAAAGCTCAGAGAGCCAGACCTCCTGTAGCATTTTAATATCAATGTGCCTTGTCATATATTAGTTATCTAAGGTTGTGCCAGTTTTTGAAAACACCACGTCCTGAATATCACCTCTTGAATGAATGTAAATTTAAATGCCTGCCAGGGGGTGATGTGTTTGTTGGGGGAACTAATATCTGCCCTAATCTAAATACCAAATGAATTTCAGATTGTCATTCTAACCCAGCATTAGCATTGGCCCTTGGGAAAATCTTTGTTTATGTGTTTTTTTCAGACATTCACAATTAAGAGTCAGTCTCTCTAAACTTTGTTGCTGACCTTACCTTTGTATTTCTGACATATAAGGTAAATGTATACGTAGGTATTTCATCTGTTCATAAGGGAAAGGTTAGTAATAAAAACATTTAAACAAGTTATCTTCAGATTCCCAGGGTAAAAAGGACCATGTCACTTGGGAGAAAAGATTAAATGCTGTCTTGAGGTCTTTATGAACAAAAACCTCTCTGACGGAGATCCACGATCTTCCCCAGACAGGGCAACAGGGATTAAAGCAACATTTCTCACAAAATGTTCTGCTCTTACTTGGCAACCAAATCTTTATAAGATTTTGTTTTTCCATAAAATCCACATTGGAACAAATACAAGATAGAACAAGTTACACAAAAGTAAAACTAAAAATAAAATGAGAGAAAACAATAGTATGTGATTCATATATGCAGACCTTTTAGAAACATAGCAAAATGTGAGACACACATGTAGATGCCAAATGGCTTGTATTAGTTTACAAAAACTCTTCATCAGGATTCTTTAAACTATGTTGAAGTTTTAGAAAGTAGATTATGGAATTGTCTCATGGATTCCTACTGCAAAATTAAAACAAAATGTGTTATAAGTTAGTGTCCACACCCCCAGATAATTGCCTTATGGTTCATTGATAGGTTTAGTAAAGAGATCACCTGGAAACTTATTCCCTGTTGGAATGTTGATTCTGAATAGTAGATTTAATGCCCTTGTGCCATTTTGGTAGAGGTCTTGCAGACACCTTAGGTCATTATTAATGAACTCTTAGGGTCTGGTTTCCTCATTTATAAGTACTGGTTACAAAAGGATCATTCCTAAGATAATTTCCAGATCTAAAATATCTGAGATGAATGCCTTGCTGTATAATCACGTTATTAAGTCTGCTATTTGTACATTTTGGTACTTTCACACCATAATGGTTCTTAATGTTAATATTAAAAAGTAAGGGCCACCACACTGTGATATCAAATATGTTAGAAACAGATGGCAGTGGCAGTGCTGGATATCTCTAAGTGACAGGACAGATGGGGTAGGACTTAGAGTATAACCCTGGAAGGTTCTAAGGGGTTGAATGACAGGACTTGTTTTTTCCTCTAATTTAAGAAGTAATTTGGCATGAAAATGAGGAGTACTATTTCAATTATATATCTATAGGACAGAATGCAAATTCTCCTTGAGTTCTATATGGGAAATGTGGGAGTTCCAGAAATATGGCTAATGTGAGCCACTTTGCCACTGAAACGTGTGAAATGCTGTATAAAGCATCACAATATTGTCTTGGTTAAAATACAGAAGATGAGTTAGAGGTAACATTCCTAATTGCAGAGGTAAGAAGGTTTATTATATGCAGAGTGTAAGCATATGAATTAGAGCTGTGGGTCCATGGGATACTGACAGTCAAATATGGGTCCACGAGGGGAAAAGAGTGAGCTTCAGATTTCCATGAGATGCAGAGTATAAAGTTAGAAGCTGGAAGAGTTTCCCCTTTCTTAAAGAACAGTCCTGGGAAAAGTTAAGAAAGCTCATCTCTAGATGAATAAATAACCCTTCAGTGAGAAATCAATACCTCGGGTGTGGAGTTCCTGTTTTCACATCCATGTTGTCTATGATTCTTGAGCAGAGAAACTAATGCAAAATTGGTCCTAAACCAGCAGAGTCTCTTGGGAAATCTATGAAAGTAATACAGGGACTTTCTTCCACAATATAGAGTACATAAGACTCCCTCATGGATAAATAACCTTATAAAACAATGACAATAATAAACACCAATTTAAGAGGAGTGCACAGTAAAAATTATACACTTTTATAACTTATAACTTACCTCTGGTGACAGCATCACAAAGTATTTCTCAAGCTAACTGGCAGACACCATGAGGTCGTTCCCTAAAGTCCACATAAGGAAATAATAACCATTAAGGGAAAGCCAGCAGAAACACAAACAAGAACTCTCTCAATAACAGGTCGCTCAAAGGGTTGGTAGAAAGTATGTGTGTGTCAACAATATTTAAATTAAAACAGTGGGAATGATAATAATTATTTCCTGATTATTTTTAATGTATACTTGCTTCTAGTTTACAAAATGTTTCACTAGTACATGGTGTTTATTTTGTAACCAGAAAAATGTTGTGAAGGTTTCTGTTTTGCAGCATTCAATATCTTGACTTTGGGGGAAAGTTTCAAGTTGCTCTAAGGTCTGTAGTAACGCAAATATTTAAATTTCTGTCAAATTCTAGGTTTATTTCAAATGTGGGCAATCCTAATGCACAGGCTCATAACAAAATTCTGTTTTTATTTTTTAATAAACCTGGCTGTTTTTTTCACTGCTGGTGTTTTTAACCAGGATTGTTGAAATATTTCAGTAATCACAGACCTAATTATGTTCCCAATTCATTATTGCATCCCTAAGACTTCAACATCTACTCTCTGACAGCAGTTTAACATGTGTGATAGTCTCAGCTAGAAGAGGATATTTTTATTAGTCCCTTGTCTTAATTTGATGATTAAAATACATGATAATTCATTAATACCAGAATTTGTAAGTAAGGTAAGTAAATTATATTCGGAAGGAAAGTTTTGAGCTAGAAGCAATTGTATACCTTCCCTGTGTGTGTGCAGGAGAACAAACAACCTTTCTTTGTTCTTCTTTTTCTTCTTCTTTTTTTTAACCTTGCTTTTTGGAGCCCAGAGGAGGGGGCACACCTGGCTCTCAGTGGAAGGAGGGGGCAAGGGCTAACAAGAGGCTGCCTTTAAAGATGGTTGAAACCCTGGGGAATATTCCTCACAGGTTTTTGGCATAGGAAGGTCTTTGAAGATTTTCGGATTTTTGCTTAACAGGTGGTCTCTGAACCTGCTGCTCTCACTGCTGATCTGAAGCCACACAGGCCAGCATGACTCCTACCTGCTTGGTTTTCTGGAGGTAAGGCCCCAGGAATCTCTCCCCCTACTTTTTTTTCCACCCAGTGATTACTTTTCTTATGAGAGGGTAACAATTTCCCTCCCCCTCTCCCCACTCACTACCACCTGGCACTTCAGGCTTTGAGCATAATTATCTGTTCCTCAATTATATCGGACGGAAAACCTGAAAGGAAAAGTGATAAGATGGAACTATCCACTAGATGGCAGACTTGATTAAGCAGAATAGTGGGTTAGGCCCTGAACTCCGGGTACAAAATCGGGTAAGAAGAGATTACTGTAAAGGTTAGGGCTTCTGCAAATTCCCCCAATACTGTCACTCACCTGCCCACAGGTGCTCTGAGCTAGTCCTGGTACAATTTTTATATTCCACAAGGAAGTGGACTTTAGGGAAAGACCTCATGGTGTCTGCCAGTTAGCTTGAGAAATACTTTGTGATGCTGTCACCAGAGGTTAAGAGATGCCTCTCATGGCTCTTGTTCAGGAACTGGTGACTTCCCAGACAGAGTATATCCACATCCACCCACCCAGAAAGCCAAACACCTGTGGTTTAACGTACGAAGCAGGATACTGGCATCATCCCTTGTTTTGAGAGAGTATTATTACCTGCAAACTCTAAATTGCCTGCTCTGGCAAATTGGCCCAATGCAAGCCAAAGAAACTAGGCAGATTATCATTTAGTTTTTGGCTCCAGTTTACGCTAGTGAGTTATTTTTGGCATTGTCAGTAATCACTAGTTTTATAAAGTACTTCAAGATTGAAATCAATGCGATGAAGAAAATATAAAGAACTCAAAATTTAAAATGCACCCTAAATTCTGTTCAG
Organism: Galagoides demidoff; assembly: GCA_963574575.1. Lineage (NCBI taxonomy): Eukaryota > Metazoa > Chordata > Mammalia > Primates > Galagidae > Galagoides > Galagoides demidoff. The sequence continues at coordinate 2,030 of CAUYQV010150817.1, read as the reverse complement.
CTCTAATTTGGGCTGATCTAACATCAACACAGTTGTGTCACATGCTTCGTGCAGTCAATTTTATCTGTCAGCAGTTTTGCATTATTCAGATGGCACCTTTAGAAGGTATTTTGGAGCCTGAAGAAGAATAGACCAATGCCCATTTATATATGTTCTATGTTTACAGGCAGGATAGCTTCTGTGAAAGCAGTCCTGGGGTTCAAGTGACATTGAAAACCTTATAAAAAGCAATGGAATGCTACTGTGTCAGGAGGGTACCTACATACCTCATTTCATCTTATTGGTGAACCCAGGACCCAGGTGCTCTCAGGAACTCTATTTTTCAGTAAAGGAAGCAGAAAGCAGTAACAAACCCTTCAAAGATCTCACAGCAAGTACTGATAAAGTAGAACTAGAGGACAGAATAATTCAGAGTAGTCTCAATCTGCTCTTGGAAGTTTTCTTTATTGAAAAAAATATATGTCATTTGTGGTTGATTCCAGAGTCATAAACATTACACCTCTATTTAAAGGATGCACGCAAAGTCAATTTTATATTTTTCATAATTTATAAATAAGTAATCACTGAATCTATGCATGTTCTGAATATGGGATAGGAGACATTATAGACCCTTAATTAGTTTAATTAATTATGGTCTAGAATGCTGGGCTTATCTTTTCCAGACAAATGTGGAATGATAGATTAGGCTGTTGTATGTATAGAACTTAAGGAGGAAAATAGAGCTCTGATATGAATGATATATTATGTGAATCCAGCCAAATGATAGTCAACTGTTTTTAACTTTTGCAGTTACATAAATTGTTGGTGTTATAATTTCTGTCTAAACTGATGGGAAATGTTATGAGTGACAACTTCATCTTGTATCTTACATTTCTCCTATAACAACAACCCAATAGCTACAGAGGAATCAAGAACTAGTATTCTCATTCTCTTCTTACAATCTTTGTATTTTAGAACAGTATCAGATTTAGACGATACTTCCAAAGATAGTAGGAAGTTTCAACACCCCCATCCGGCTTCCTCTCACATCAACATACTACTTAACATGGTACATTTGTCAAAATTCAGAAATTAACACTGGTAAACTACTATTAACTAAACCACATGCTTTATTCAGATTTCACCAGGCTTTCTATTAAAAGGAAAGCCCACGGTGTCCTGGTTTGGATCCTGGAACAGAGAAAGAACATCCTTGCCCTTTTCTTCATATCTAATTAGTGTTCCATTTTTTGTTACCTATGTCCTTTGATGCAAACCATCTTAAAGCTCAGAGAGCTAATGCAAATCTCATGGGAGTTGAACCTAGTGGGAACCTGCTTGCACAGACCAGGGCTAGGGATACTTGAGATTGTGTTGGTGTCTTCAGCTCATTTCCAGCTTTTCTGCTTCCCCACCTCATTGAGCTACTCCAAAAAGAGACTTTTCATCCTATCTGACATGTGGAGTCAACCCAAGTGCTCATCAGTTCATGAGTGGATTCACAAAATATGGTATATGTATACCACGGAGTACTCCTCAGGCATGAAGGATGACTCAGTGCCTTTTGCAACAACTTAGATGGAATTGCAGACCATTATCTTAAGTGAACTATCTCAAAAATGGATAAACAAACATCACATGTACTCACTATTAAATTGGAACTAACGTAAGAGCACACATGTACATAGAAAAAAGTAAAACTTAATATAAATCAAATGGGGAGTCAGGGGGAGTGCACTAAAACCTAACTAACAGGTGCAATGAACAGGATCTGGGTGATGGGCACACTTATAAAAGTGGTCCATGGAATATTATGCAGCTTTAAAAAAAGATGAAGACTTTACCTCTTACATGTTTATATGGATGGAGCTGGAAAATATTCTTCTTAGCAAAATATCTCAAGGATGGAAGAAAAAGTATCCAATGTACTCAGTCTTACTATGAAACCGATTTATAGCTTTCTTATGAAAGCTATAACCCAATTATAGCCCAAGAAAGAAGGGGAAAGGGAGAGGGAGAGGAGGGAAGGGGGGAGGATGAGTGGAAGGAGA
>CAUYQV010150816.1:0-41719 GCA_963574575.1 Galagoides demidoff | reverse complement strand
GGTTCGGATCCCCAGCCCGGGCCCGCCAAACAACAATGATGGCTGCAACCAAAAAATGGCCCGGCGTTGTGGCGGGAGCCTGTGGTCCCAGCTACTTGGGAGGTGGAGGCAGGAGACTCGCTTGAGCCCAGGAGTTGGAGGCTGCTATGAGCTGTGAAGCCATGGCACTCTACCCAGGGGGATAGCTTGAGGCTCCATCTCAAAATAAATAAATAAATTAATTAATTAAGGGCCTGGAGACAAGGAGGTCAAGCTGGATGCCGGGTGAGCCCAATCTAATCACACACATTCTTAAAAGCAGAGAACTCTCTTGGACTTAAACAGGAGAAAGGCAGAAGGGGAGGTCACAGAAGGTGCATGGAACACAGGGACCTCTGTGTCTCCTTCACTGCACATCCCAGAGCCCAGCAGGGCTCAGTCAGTGCTGGTGACAGAAAGGCCAATGCAGTGAACATTTTTTGTGTGTCTGTTATTATATTTTTATTTATTTTTTGAGGCAGAGTCTCACTACGTTGCCCTCGGTAGAATACCGTGCTGTCACACCTCACAGCAACCTCAAACTCTTTTTTCTTTTTTTTGAGACAGAGTCTTACTTTCTTGCCCTCAGCAGAGTGCTGTGGAGTCATAGCTCACAGCAACCTCAAATTCTTGGGCTCAAGCAATCCTCTTGCCTTAGCCTCCCAAGTAGCTGGGACTATAGGCGCCTGCCACAGAGCCTGGCTATTTTTAGAGACAAGGTCTCCCTCTGGCTCAGGCAATTCATCCGCCTTGGCCTCCTAAGTGCTGCGATTATAGGCGTGAGCCACGGTACCCAGCCCAGCAACCTCAAACTCTTGGGCTCAAGTGACTCTCTTACCTCAGCCACTCGAGTAGCTGGGACTACAGGCGCCCTCCACAATGCCTGGCTATGAAGTGAACATTTTTAAAGCTTCCATTCAGATGTCCCCAGAGCCTGTCAGCAGCCACATGGACAAGTTCTTCAGCCTCTCTGATGTCAACTCACCCCTTTCCTACAGACACCAGAACCAAGACTCAGAGAAGTGAAATAACTGACCCAAGGTCATCCAGTTAACAAACAAACAGTGGGGCTGAGATTCAAAAGCAGGCCCATCAGAGCCCATCTGGCTGCCAAATCCAACATCATCTCCCCCGCCCAGTGGACAGCTGCTGTTTTATTCCTTTGCTTCATTCTGCCATTCTGTCAACCTTTTCTGATGGCTCAGGGCAGCCAAGCTGCCTAGGACAGGCCAGCAGGGGGTGCTAGCGCCTGTGTAAAGACCACCTGCTCCCAAAGCCACCCTAAGAGCCATCAAAGTTAAGAATCAAAGTCCTGTCCATCAGCAAAAACAGAGCATCCCTAACAACAAGGGGCAGCCACTGGTTCAGACCCATCTCTGGACAGAGGACTTCATCTCTGCAGCTGCAGCTTCCACATCTGTGCAAGGGGTTGGGTAGAGGAGAGGGGGAGAGAATACACCTCCCAGGGGTGTTGACAGAGTTAACCACGGGAGGGGGCGCTTTAGCACAGAACTTAGTTGAATTTGCATTCTTTATTAGAAGACCTGGTTCTCCTAGGGTTGTCATTTCAGATTCTGCCCAAACCACAGGAATCCTTTCCGGGACTTGGCTGTCTTGGTTCTTTTCCTCTGCCCTTTTATGACTTTGCCCTGCCTTCCTTCTGTACTCCAGAGCACCCCCAAACACTCCCATCAGACCCTCCAGCCGTGATGCCCTTCTAAACTACACAGGGATGTCCAGTTCAAAAGACCCTCTTAGGGAAGGCCTTTTGCTAGAAAGGGGTTCTTTGCACATGAAAACAGCTGTGAGCCAAGTCTGGACATCGTGCCTTTGCCTGTATATTTCTGTCCACCATCGGACATCGTGCCCTTGCCTGTATATTTCTTCCATCTTCCAGCCTAAACACCAGCCAGTCCTAACTTTACTGAGGGCAAGGCCTCATGCTGGGGAGAGGTATAGAGATAAATAAGGCACGACCACTATAAGCAGCTCCAGTGGGGACAGAGATTCTAACAATTTCAGAGGAACTCAGAGGTCTGCCCTCAGGCCATCCAAACCAGGTCCCAAGAACCCACCAGGCACCATCCTATGAAGACGGAATTATCACTACTTCACAGACTGACCTCCAAGCCAGACAACTGAGAGGGACGGGACCCTAAGCAGGCAGGGGCCCCTGAAAATGTCCTTTTACACGGTTCCACCCTGTGTACTAAACGTAGGTCTTTATGGCCAGAAATGCATTTTCCCCCTTATCCTTGCAACAGGAAATTGCTCAGTAAGTCTGGATTTTGGCCTGAGTTTTAGCAACACTAGTTTTGGCCCATTTGGTGGCCCCAAAGAGCTCAGGGTTTTGACCCTTAGAATTTGAAGGCAACTCTACACACAGTGTCTCTTCCAAGTTCATTCCCCCTCAACTACTAACCAAACACAAATGGGTCAGGAGACACAACACTCGGGTCATCCCTTTTCCTCCCTTGCCTTCCTGCCTCACTTAACTGCAGAGAATTTTTCAGTAAAACATTAGCTTTACAAGAATATGCAAGAGAAAGGATTAGGGAACTTGGCAACCCAAAACCAGCTAAATGAGGGTTTTGCATACATATTTTTTGTAATGTAAAGCAGTTCCAAGAAAAGTGAAGTCACAGTCTAGGCTACTTATTTTCAGTTCTTAGAAAAAGAGCCTATTTCAAAAGGGAAGCTGCTCTCTGCCCAAGCACACAAGCCTGCATTGTCTGGCGAGGGGCGCTTGCTGATAAAACGACTTGGATTTGGCACCAGGAAACTAAAACCTCCCAGATACGTTTTCATTCGGTGATGTCAAGGAGGAAACACTAGCTGGAACAGTGAAAGTTATTAATATTCAAAGAACCCACACAGCAGCCTCCTTCTCCTCCCCCTCCCCAGGAAGGTTTTTTGCCCAGGCAATAATGTCAGCTCAACCAGCATCTTCTAGTCAGGTATTATTTACCAGAAGTTAGGTGAGGACAAACTGGGCAGGATATGGCACAGGAGGTTCTCAGCAGTGTGACTCCGTTTTCTAGCAGAAAAGTAGGTTTCAGATAGGGGGAGCTGTAGCAGGGCAGATTTCAGGTAAAGATCTCTGAAGTCTACAACACATCAAGCCCAGGGGCTACTATTGGCTACCCTATAGCTAAAAATTCTGAAACAGATATCCCATGGTCTGCACCAAAATTAAATTTCAATGCCATCAAAAGCAACAGATCAACCATCTCAGCCAGAGAAAAAGCCCAAGGGGACATGATGACTAAATGGAATGTGGTGTCCTGGAACAGAAAAGGGGCATTAGGAAAAAACTAAGAAATGTGAACAAAGTATAGATTTAATGATAAAAATCTCAATATTGGTTCATTAGTTGTAATAAATGCACTATACTGATAGAAGATGGTAATAACAGGGGAAGCTAGGTGCAAGTAGAGAGGAACTCTTTGTACTCTTTGCAATTTTTCTGTGTGTGTGTTTTGGGGTTGTTTTTGTTTTTTGTAGAGACAAGAGTCTCACTTTATCGCCCTCGGTAGAGTACTATTGGTGTCACACAGCTCACAGCCACCTCCAACTCCTGGCCTTAGGCGATTCTCTTGCCTCAGCCTCCTGAGCAGCGGGGACCATAGGTGCCCACCACAATGCCCAGGTATTTTTGTTGTTGTTGTTGTTGCAGTTTGGCCAGGGCTGGGCCTGAACCCACCACCCTTGGTATATGGGGCCAGCACCCTACCTACTGAGCCACAGGCGCCGCCTGTGTGTGTGTGTGTGTTTTTTTTTTTTGAGACAGAGCCTCAAGCTGTCCCCCTGGGTAGAATGCTGTGGCATCACAGCTCACAGCAATCTCCAACTCCTGGGCTCAAGTGAGTCTCCTGCCTCAGCCTCCCAAGTAGCTGGGACCACAGGCACCCGCCACAACGCCTGGCTATTTTTTGTTTGCAGTCGTCATTGTTGTTTGGTCGGCCCTGGCTGGATTTGAACCCGCCACCTTAGGTATATGTGTTGTGGCTGGCACCTTAGCCACTTGAGCCATAGGCGGCAAGCCGTGTGTGTGTGTGTGTGTGTGTGTGTGTGTTTTTAAAGTAATTGATGGACATGAGCAAGAACTTAACTGTTCTTCTCCCTAGCAACAATGATTTGGTGCCCACCATGTGCCAGGTACTATGTAAAAGTGCTTTACACAAATCTTCATTTATTCCACCCACCAGTGCTATAAACTGATTATAATTTGCATTTCATAGGTTAAGAAACTGAAGAACAGAGAGGGGAGGTAATTTCCTTATCGCCACACAGCAACTTTAGTGACAAACCTAGGGCTCAAATTCAGGCCTATAGGGCTGCAAAACTCCTGTTAAAGCTCAACAATTTTGCCTGAAAAGCCCCCAACTGTGAACATAACAAGCTTCGTGTGGGCAACAGTAACAATGAACTTTCCAATCTGTCCCACTTTAAAAAGAAAATGCTGTTTAAAACAAGGGCTTGGAGCCTGTACTTCAGTGAGTAGAGTGCTGGCCATATACACAGATGCTGGCAGGTTCAAGCCCAGCCCGGGCCTGCTAAACAAAGATAACTGCAACCAAAAAATAGCCAGGCATTGTGGCGGGCACCTGTAGTCCCAGCTACTCTGGAGGCTGAAATAAGAGAATTGCTTAGCCCAGGAGTTGGAGGTTGTGAGCTGTGATGACAGCACTCTATCCAGGGCGACAGCTTGAGGCTCTGTCTCAAAATAAATAAATAAAGTCTATTTTGGCTCATGCCTGTAATCCTAGCACTCTGGGAGGCTGAGGCCGGTGGATTGCCTGAGCTCATGAGTTCAAGACCAACCTGAGCAAAAGCGAGACCCTGACTCTACTAAATACAGAAAAACTGAGGCAAGAGGATCACTGGAGCCCAAGAGTTGGAGGTTGCTGTAAGCTATGATACCACAGCACTCTACCCAGGGTGACAACTTGAGACCGTCTCAAAAAAAAAAAAAAAAAAGTCTATTTTTAAAAACACCATGCAGCATATAAAACAATTTATTAGTGGTAGAGTATCCTTCATCCAGGCAAAACTGTATAGCAATGTCAGGACATGATCTGACTCCCTTGAGATTTACAATCTAAAGAAAAAATCAGGTATAAGGCAGACTGCAGAACCCCAATATTCAATGAAAGCATGACAAAAAGTCATTCCACAGAAAAATATTTAAGAGCTCCAACCAGGAGGCTGTTCCCTTGTGGTACCTTGCCAAAAGTTAAGCTCAGTTTTGAAAGTTGTTGTCAACCTTGATTTTTAAATTTTTTTTTTTTGAGACAGAGCCTCAAGCTATTCCCCTGGGCAGAGTGCCGTGGCATCACAGCTCACAGCAACCTCCAACTCTGGGCTCAAGTGAGTCTCCTGCCTCAGCCTCCCAAGTAGCTGGGACCACAGGCGCCTGCCACAATGCCCAGCTATTTTTTTGGCTGTAGCCGTCATCATTGTTGTTTGGTGGGCCCGGGCTGGATTCAAACCCGCTACCTTAGGTGTATGTGGCTAGCACCTTAGCCACTTGAGCCACAGGCACCGAGCCTGATTTTTTAAATTTTAACAAGAAAATATGGGCATCGCCTGTGCTCAGTGGGTAGGGCGCTGGCCCCATATACTGAGGGTGGCAGGTTCGAACCTGGCCCTGGTCAAACTGCAATAAAAAAATAGCCAGGTGTTGTGGTGGGTGCCTGTAATCCCACCTACTAGGGGGGCTGAGGCAAGAGAATCGCCTAAGCCCAGGAGTTGGAGGTTGCTATGAGCTGTGACACTCTGCCGAGGGTGATAAAGTAAGACTGTCTCTAAAAAAAAATCTGAAAATGGCTCAATATCTCTGAGAGAAAGAAGGTGTTACCTTCCCTACTGACAGAAATGGACTTTAAGTGTTTGAGCGCATCCATAGCAGAAAGGGAGCTGTGTCCTTGAGGGCTGCTGTGCTTGGCATTAGGAAATACCATTTGACTTGTGAACTGGATGTGGCAGCTGTTGAAAGGACAACAAGGAGCCATGATGTCATTCCTGCCCATAACCATACTTTAATCACCACGGGCAATAACTGAGATTCAAATTTTGCATAAGAAAACAGACATGTAGCAGTAATGGAAAAAGTATCATCACTCACAAAATTTGGAAAATTCAACATGAGATTTCTGTGTGCTTCAGAGAGAGAGAATTAACACACACAAACCAGCAAAAAAATAAAAACAAACACAGCATCTGCTTCTCATCAGCAAGCACAGTCACAGAGGGGCAGGAGGCTGTGTTAACTGGAGAACCAGGAATTAAAAATTCCAACATCTGGACTCCTTGGTCACCACAGCAAAGGTCTTGGAGAAACTTTTAAGAAATGCACACTGAACAAAGTCTATGAAATTCATGGGGTTGTAAGAACCTAATTCTTACTTCATGAATTTCAGAAGTTTTTAAAGACAGTTCTGACATCAGCAGGGGTCCTCTAACTTTTTAAACAGGGGGCCAGACCATTGGAGGGCTGGACTGCGGGGCCCCGGGACGAGTCGGCTGCTAAGCGGGACAGGCAGTGGGAGCAAAAACACCCGGCGGGCCCAATAAATGTCCTAGGCAGGCTGCATGGGGACTGCGGGCCATAGTTTGAGGACGCCTGATCTAAGGAATACTCCTGTGTAAATCTTCCACTTCCAGTGCCCACATTCTTTCATGGATGGGATTATCAGAAAGATCTGTCATCTTCACTGCCAGAAGGCACGGTTCAGGGCTGCAGGCTAGCACCACTCCCATTACCATCACATACTTTCCTGGAAAAAGAAGAAAAGTTGTAGCAATACTTGTGTTAACAAAGGGGACAGGGGTGGGGAGATAGAGACCAAACAGATCCAGTCCTTCAGAGTGTTTAACTCAATCAGAGGTGGAAGTTAGAGACAGAAAAATATTCAGCTAGTCGGTATCAAAATGCCAGGCATCAGCGATCAGGATATATATTATACATATATTAATTACAAGTTCAACATTTAACTTGGAGGAGGACATCTGTATCTTCTTTGGTTACTGGTTTTAATATGTTAAAATGTTAACATATGAACATATTTAATATGTTAAATGAAATCATCATGGACTTGGGTGGTGCCTGTGGCTCAGCGAGTAGGGTGCTGGCCCCATATACCAAGGGTGGCGGGTTCAAACCCGGTCCCGGCCAAACTGCAACAAAAAAATAGCCAGGCGTTATGGCAGGCGCCTGTAGTCCTAGCTACTTGGGAGGCCGAGGCAAGAGAATCGCCTAAGCCCAGGAGTTGGAGGTGGCTGTGAGCTGTGACATGACAGCACTCTATAGAGGGCAATAGTGAGACACTGTCTCTAAAAAATAAAAAAGAAGGGCAGCCTGTGGTTCAGTGAGTAGGGTGCTGGCCCCATATACCGAGGGTGGCGGGTTCAAACCCAGCCCCAGGCCAAACTGCAATAAAAAATAGCTGGGCCTTGTGGCAGGCGCCTGTAGTCCCAGCTACTTGGGAGGCTGAGGCAGGAGACTTGCCCAAGCCTAGGAGTTGGAGGTTGCTGTGAGCTGTGGCTCCACAGTACTCTCTACCAAGGGCAATAAAGTGAGACTCTGTCTCTAAAAAAATAAAGAAAGAAAGAAAGAACTCATCATGAACAAAGTCATCCAATGGAAGAGACTCTCACATTAAAGTATGAGTTACAATTAGGTTGCTCTAATGCCTGGACAGAAAAAGCAGGCCTTTCTCTAATCCTGTTCCTTATGCAGTTATGTGACTGGTCTCCGTACACAGGACAGGGCCTCTTTCAGCACAGACACATCCAGACTGCCCAAAGCAAATCCAATTCTCATTGTTGCCAAAATAGCTGGCAGGCAACACCCTCAGGCCCCCCACTGTGCCAACCACCCAGGACTTATCCCTGCCACCTCCAGCTTTATTCTGACCACTGTCAGGCAGACACAAGCAAATCCATAGAAGGGCAGGCTGCCACCAGAATGATCTAATGACACATTAACTAAGATTCTCTTCCCACTCCCTTGGGGAAGTGGTTCTCTCCTTGAAAGCAAAGCTTGGCCAGTTCTAATTGCACAAAATTTGATTGTATAAAAGAAAACTCCCAATGCTGCAGGAAGGGCAGGTATGCTGCCAGCCCCTGCTAGGCCACTTTAATTACACTGCATGTGGGTCCAGGGCTTTGAATGAATGAGGTCAGCGAAGCCTGAACCCTGACCCTTGGGTGTTCAGCTCCAGGCAGGGTTTACTCAGCATCTTCGAACTCATCTCTGGATTCTACTTGGGCCCCTTAGTGATAGAGAGTAGGTCTAAAAATGTGCTTGCCAGCCCTCTGAACCACCTTAAAGTGCTGGAGATGGAGCCCTCAGAAGCAAAATGACTGGGCTGGGCGCACTGGCTCACATCTGTAATCCTAGCATCTGGGAGGCTGAGACGGAAGAATTGCCTGAGCTCTGGAGTTGGAAACCATCCGTTTTCTATGAAAAATAGAAAAATTGGTGTTGCCCATAGCTCAGTGGGCAGGGTGTCTGCCATATACACCAATGCTGGTGAGTTCAAACCTAGCCCGGGCCAGCTAAAATCAACACTAACAACTGCAACCGAAAAACAGCTGGGTGTTGTGGCGGGGTGCCTGTAGTCCCAGCTACTTGGGAGGCTGAGGCAAGAGAATCGGTTAACCCCAAGAGTTTGAGGTTGCTGTGAGCTGTAACATCACAGCACTCTACCAAGGGCGACATAGTGAGTCTGTCTCAAAAAAATAAATAAATAAAAACAGAAAAATTAGCCATGTGCTGTGGCTGAGACAGGAGGATCGCTTGAGCCCAGGAATGTGAGGTTGCTGTGAGCTAGTCTGATGCCTTAGCACTCTAGCCTGGCTCAACAGTGAGAATCTGTCTCAAAAAACAACCAAAAAACCCCAAAATGAGTAGGCGCCTATAGCTCAGTGGGTAGGGCACTGGCCACATACATCGCGGGTGGCAGATCCGGTCTAGGCCGGCTTAAAAAAAAAAAAACCAAAAAAAACCAACTGTAACAAAAAAATAGCAGGGCATTGTGGCATGTGCCTATAGTCCCAGCTACCTGGGAGGCTGATGCAAGAGAATCTCTTAAGTCAAAGAGTTTGAGGTTACTGAGAGCTGTAATGCCATAGCACACAAGGGAGAAAACTTGAGAATCTGTCTCAAAAAACAAACAAACAAGGACTAGAGCCCAGGAAAGGAAGAACAAGCTCAAGGGCACCCTAATCAGAAAGGTTAACAGGGGATCTAATGGGAAGGCACGTATAACCAGATGGATGAGCTCAGGGGCCTAAGATTAGACAAATTGGTAAATCCTATTCCCCCACCCCACCTCCTTACACCCACCCCTCCCTTTGGTGGTCTTGACTACTACAGTGGGTCCAGCCGGTCTTCTGCCAGTGTTGTCCTCCTCAAACCCATCCCACCCCACTGCTGCAGCAATGTTCTCAAATCCAGCTCCAGCTTCCAGAACCCAGCTAATCACAGAGAGCCTGGGTGGTCAGTTTCCATGCTCCCCCTGCAGACTAGGAGCAACTCCAGGGCAGGGAGAGTTTCTGACTTAACTCTGCACCCACAGTTTATAGAAACAAACTCTTAGATAGTCCAGAGAAGGAAGTAAGGAACAGCACTATTGCATTGGCATGGTGAGTAGAGTTCAAGTCCACCTTGAACCCGCTGTTGAGGCTGGTCAGGATAGGACCCTCCTACCTTTCACCGCTGCCCTACATGCTGTCCCAGGCTCCCCCAGAAGCACTGGGCTCTCTCACCTCCAAACCTTTGCACACACTGTTCCATAAAGCTCTGAACTGTCTTCCCACAGCATGTGGACCTAATGAGCCCAACTGTCCCAGTTTTAACAAGGAAAGTCCCATATGCCAGGACCCTAAGGTCCCAGGCAACCCAGAAGCACTGGTCCCTACAGGTAACTCCTATACATCCTTCAGGGCTGCCTCTTCAAGAAAGCCTTCCCCTGACCCCTCCAGCCTGCATCGGCTGTCCCTCCTCTGGGCCACCACACTTTGTGCTCATGCCTACCATATTATTTGAATGTCAGTGGTGTGCTTACTTCTCAGGCTCTCCATCTGGAAGCAGTGACCCAGCTGTGTCAAGCAAGAGTTGGTATTAAATAGCAAGAAAAATGACGTAGCCCCTGATGGGGACATTCAGGCCAATGGGTGTGTCAGACAGATTCACTGATGCCTATTTGTTCAAACACTGAATTACCTACTGGGTACTAGGCTTATGCTGGGGTTGGGACCTGACGTGAGAGACTGCTCAAGCCTGCCTTCGAGGGGCTCTTCCTGGGGAGCAAGATAACAAGCAGCATGGGTTATGAGTTAGACCAATGCTAAAGCTGATGGTTAGCCAACTTTTTCTGCAAAGTGCCAGATAGTAAATATTTTAGACTTTTCAGGACATAAGGTCTCTGTTACTCAACTCTGCAGATGTAGTGGAACAGCAACCTTGGACATTATATAAGTTTCCAATGAGTTCCCATAAAACTTTCCTATGAACACTGACATCTGAATGTCATATGATTTTCACATTATGATTTTTTTTAATCATTTAAAAATGTAAAATGGTTGGGCACAGTACCTCCTAGCACTCTGGGAGGCTGTGATGAGATTTAGGAGTTCAAGACCAGCCTCAGCAAGAGCGAGAGTGAGACCCCATCTCTACTAAAAATAGAAAAATTAGCTAGGTGTTGTATGGGGGCGGGGGGGAAGGGCGCCTATGGTCCCAGCTACTCAGAAGACTGACACAGAGAGATTGCTTAAACCCAGGAGTTTGAGGTTGCTGTGAGCTAGGGTGATGCCATAGCACTCTAGCCTAGGGCAACAGTGAGACTCTGTCTCAAAAAATAAAAATAAAAATGTAAAAACCGTATTTAGTTTCCAAAACATGAGAAAAGAGGTGGCAGCCTGCTGTTTGGCAACCCAATGGTAAATTAACACTGGAGTCAAGGGCAGAGGCTGAGGGGGAAGGAAGCAGGAAGCAGGAGCAAGTTACAGTAAATAGTAAGAGTCACAACTTTTTGAACCCTTACAGATTGTTTAGTTACTCAAACTACACAACATGAGGATTTATTAGCCTTTTTAAAAAAGGATCAGAGAGCCAGAAAGGTTAAGAAACATGCCAGGCAGGTCATCTGGGAAGGATGGAGCCAGGAACTCAACTTAGATCTGAGTCCAGAGCAGCCCAGGCAGGACCAGTCAGTCCAGGACAGGCTGTGAACCCATCTGCCTCTAATTAGAATCCAAGACTCTCTGAGCAAGAAGGGCTCTTAAAAAGAACTTTGGCCTGATGTCACAGGAGAGGGAGACAAGAGGAGGTAAAGCCCACTGATCCTCCGGACTCCTCAGCCTCCCTGGACCACCTCTGAGTGGTTCCACAGGGATCTGCTATCCTCTGGGGAATCTGTTGCCAGTCTAACCCCCTGCCAGGAGCTCAGTGTCACAGGTGGGACCTGATGTCCACCACATGCTCAAATGCCATCCAGTGAATGAGTGAGAAGAGATCCCAGGTGCCCAATGCCTGTCACCCAAAAAGGGTCTTAGAGCCCTGTGTGCCAGGCACTGGGCCAGACACGGAAGCTACAGTTGTCAGAACCACACAGTTCCCGCCCTCCAGTGGCTCAGTCTGGTCCAGTGTTTCTCAAAGTGTGGCCCCCAGACCAGCAGCATCAGCATCACCTGAGAGCTGGTCATAAAGCAGATTTTCAGGCCCACCAGAACCAAGTGACTCAGAAGCCCTGCCTGAGGGTGGAGCCCAGCCACCAGAGCATCCAGCAGCCCTCCAGGTGAGTCTGATGCACCTCCACCAGTTTGAGCAGCCGCGGTCTGGAAGAGGCAAACATCAGTGAACAGCAAGCAGTTCACTACAGCCGAAGACAGCTCCATGGACAGGCACAGGAGGGTCCCCCTGTTCCTAGGGATTAGAGGGTTTCCCGGAAAAAGGTACCTTTGAGTAGAGACAGTAAGGACGTAGTACAGTGTTTCCCAAAACTTGATGGAGAAAAGGATATCAACTGTGGGGAGGGGCCATGTGACAAAAAGGACTATTTTTAAACGGGCTGCAGGTCATGCTTATCATCAGGAAGCTTGACTGAGTGAAAGGTAAGAAGGAAGGGTAGTGTGACGGGGGCAAGGGCAAAGGCCCGGAGTGGGACAACCCCAGCCCCTGGCAAAGCTGCGCAGACGAGGAAAGAGCAGCTCAGGTGAAGCTCTGGCGTTACCTGGGGTGACGCAAGGCCGCCCGCGCGGCACTCGCTCCAGGCCGCGCACCCAGAAGGCCCCGGTCGGGTCCCACAGCCGGGCCTCACCGTCGCCCGCTGCCACCACCGTGCCTTGCATCCACACGGCCACCAGCTCCAGCGGCCCGCGGCCCGCTGCCGCCCGCGACAGCTGCCACGCGCCCGGGCCACCTTCTGTGTCGCGCCGCAGGTGCTCCGCCAGCACCTTGAGGGGCGGCGACCGCGGCAACCGCACTGCAGCTGAGCCACCGCCGGAAAACGAGTCCGCAGCTGCGGCCATTCTGTCCTACCGCCGTTTTCACAATTTGATGGGCAGCGAGGCGACGCTCAGAGCCACCAATCAGAAGCGCTCTGGCGGAGCTGACCAATCGTCGGCCTCAGAGGGCGGGATCGCCGGGGCGAGCGACCTCTCCAGCCACTAGGAGTGTGCATGCGTGCATCAAAGAAAACGCCTGCAAATTAGAAATGAATGGGTGAAATTAATCATTGATAATTGGGAAAAAATAAGTGAAGGCTGGGAGGTAAAGCACTCCCTCCTTCAACGCATCTCAAAATTTGACGTGCATGCAGATTACCTGAAGAAGGTGATTATTCATCTTTACATTGCCTTACAGTACTCGGAGGTTAGTAAATAACTGAATTAGGAATTAGGAGGCTCATTTTTATGGGAAGTGATACAGGATCAAGTCAGGGGCTTGGCGCCCGTAGCTATGGCGCCGGCCGCGTGCACCGAGGCTGGCGGGTTCCAACCGGCCTGGGTCTGCTAAACAACAATGACAAATGCAACAACAACAACAAAATAGCCTGGCGTTGTGGTGGGCGCCTGTAGTCCCAGCTACTTGGGAGACTGAGGCAGGAGAATCCCTTCAGCCCAAGAGTTTGAGGTTGCTGTGAGCTGTAACTCCACAGCACTCTATCGAGGGGGAAAGAGAGACTCTGTCTCAAAAAAGAAAAAAAAAGAATCAGGTCAGGAAATGAGGATGGGAAAAGAGATGAGCACAGCTAGTAAAATTGCCCTTTTATTATTTTATTATTTATATTTTAATAACATCAAATAATTTAAAAGTTGATAAAATATTTTATTCACAGAAGAAATGCGTATTTCTCATAGAAAATTTACAAAAGTAAAATCTAGTACAAGGAAAAAAATGTATATATAGAAGGTGCCCAAAAATGTATACATATTTTAAGAAAGGAAAGATCTATATTAAAAGTTTAATACTTGGTAAATACTGATAATATTTGTTATCGTGTATATTATATCTTATAACTCTTGTATTTGCAGAATTCAAGCATGACTTGAGCATTACAATTTTTTTTTTTTTTTGAGACAGAGCCTCAAGCTATCCTCCTGGGTAGATTGCCATGGTATCACAGCTCACAGCAACCTCCAACTCCTGGGCTCAAGTAAGTCTCCTGCCTCAGCCTCCCAAGTAGCTGGGACCACAGACGCCCGCCACAACACCTGGCTATTTTTTGGGTGCAGCCATCATTGTTGTTTTGGCGGGCCGGGGCTGGATTTGAACCTGCCACCTTAGGTGTATGTGGCTGGTGCCTTAGCCACTTGAGCCACGGGTGCCGAGTCGACATTACAATTTTAATACAGTTTTTTCCTTTCTGTATACTCTGCATACAAAATGTGTATACTTTTTTGGCACTCTTCATACATGTGTGTATATTTATATACGATATACAAATATTGTTTTGAATATTGTTTTCCCTTAATAACAAACATCTTTTCATATCAAAAAATATCCATCTGTTTCCTCTTGAATGACTGCATAATATTCTATTTGTCTCATCACATATTTATTTATTTTTTGAGACAGAGCCTCAAGCTATCCCCCTGGATACAGTGCCATAGCATCACAACTCATAGCAACCTCCAACTCCTGGGCTCAAGCGAGTTTCCTGCCTCCGCCTCCCAAGTAGCTGGGACCACAGGCGCCTGCCACAACGCCTGGCTATTTTTTGGTTGCAGCCTTTGTTTTGGCGGGCCCAGGCTAGATTTGAACCCACCACCTTAGGTGTATGTGGTTGGCGCCTTAGCCACTTGAGCCACAGGCGCTGAGCCCTTATCACATATTTAACTGATATACTACAGTTTGACATCAAGGCTAATTCACTTATAAATATCACTACTATGAATCTAGTGAAAGCCAAATCTTTGTGCACATCTTTCAGATAAAATTTCTGGAAACTGTTTTCTAAGAATTGGATGTCCCCAGTCAGCAAAGTCCAAAAATCTTAAATCAGGCAATCCATAAAATTAAGATTAGTTCTGAAGGGAGACTTTGTACTCCCAGTGAAAGGTGTAAACAGTTGCCCCCAGAGACAGGAGAGAAGTTTAGGTCAGCTTTATTGAAAGGAGAGGGCGACCCATCTGGCCAGTGCAAAAATGGTACCTGTGGGGGCAGGTAGGGGGCATTAGAGGCCCCTGTTATATGTGACTTTGGGGGGTGGGCACACTCCACAAGTTGCCTATCAGGTTAGGGTCTTTCAGCAGGAACTTCTCAGGGGCTAGGCTAGTCAGATCCTTTGTGTCTTGTCTTAGGAGGAGAGAAGGGGAGAGGGGAAAGGGTTTGTATATGGCTGTGTTAAGCCCCCCAACACCCATGATCTCCTGTAGTACCAGTCATCCAGAAGGTATTCAACAAAAATGTAAATTTTAAAGAGCTAAGCTGTACTTAGCCATGTCCTGTCCAAAGAACTTTGTAGGGTATATCCCATGTACCCCCTAGATCCTATAAAGACTGTTCTATACAGGTGAGGAAACAGGATCACAGAAGCTAGGTGGCTTACCCACAGCCTCTCTGACAGAAGCCTCTATGAGGTTTTAGCTTCTACACCTCAACCCTGAGCTTTAGAGTAACCAGGCTCCTGGGCTGAGAAGGGAGGGGATATTAACCAAGAGAGAATCCAACCCCTCATGAGTGGTGGGTCCTTTCTGGCCTTCCCCAAGGCACCTGAAGACCAGAGAAGTAATGGGGAAGGGGGCTAGGGTGAAGGTGGAGGCTCCCAGGCTTCTGGTCTGAGCCTGGGAATTCTCCACTTTCTCTCAGCCTCCAGATTTCCCCCATGTATCTGCCCCCAAGCCCCACAAGTCTGAGCATTTTGGTGCTGGGTTCTTCAGTTAATCCTCACAGTTGGAGTGTGAGCATTTTCAGGCAGAGGGGAGAGAGAGCAGGAAGCATTTAGCAAACTGCCAGTATTTCAGATGACTGGAGGCAAAGTAGAATGGAGGAGTAGAGATATTTGAGACTGGGCCCACGTAACCTCATTTCTTATCACCATTTTACAGAAGGTAAAACTGAGGTCTCAGCTAATGACAGCCTGAGGACACACAGCTAATGAGTGGTAGAACCAGAACGCAAACCCAAGTCCTCTCAGCACGAGCCACCTTGCTTGAACCTGTCTTGAACCATAAATATTTGTGTCTGTGTCAGTCTTGCCAGTTAGGCCAGGTAACCCTGGTGTAGCAGTGACAAGCTGGCCCTCAGATATCCCAGTTAAAGGAGCTGATCACACCTGGTCAGTGGTGGACATGTGGTAACGTGGGCCCAGGGTTGCCAGACCTGGTTTTTCAAGATATTTCAATGTACAGGCTCCACATTTTAAAGTGTACTGGCAACAAATTCAATTCTAAAACAAACAAACTAATTTAAAACAGACCATGTGCCCCAGAAAGTAATCTGTGAACTGACTCTGGCCAGTGGGCAGCCAGTATACAAACTCTTTAGAATGTAAGCTCTCTTAGCACTAGGGTGCTTTGTGTTAACTCCTTGGAATGTGCAGCTCCTTGGACTCTCTTGTAAAATATCCAGGAGCCATAGTGTTTCACCACCTCCACTGTTGCAAAATCAGTGTCTTAAATTACTGTCATGAACAGACAAGTGGGTTTGTTGACACACGTTGGGTAAGCCTACCCTCCTTGGAGGATTATCCCCCCTCCACCCAATCCTCCACCCTCACTCCTGGGCCTGAAGGAACCAACCCCCTTTGCAGGTCTTCCCAAGCTCTAGCTTCAAAGTGAAATCAAAGTCCACTACAAGGGGGTTTCCTGCCTCCTGTTCCAGGGAGGACAAGGGTTAAGACAAGAGGAATTATGGGCCCCAGCTTCACACTCACCCAGCCCAATCACCAGTTCCCAGGCAGATAAGGCCAAAAATGCATCTTGTTGCCAGGAACAAAGAACCCAACTGCCCTAAGAGAAGGTGTTTGTTCTGGAAGGTCTCCATGCAGTGACATCTTCATGATAGCAATAGCTGTCATTAGCTAATCCAGGTGCTTCATGTACAGAGAGTCTGTTATTCCTCATGACAACTGAGAAGTAGACGCTTTCCTTAAGCCCAATTTAGAGATGAGGAAATTGAGGCTTGGACAGGTGATGTGGCCTGCCTAAGGCCTTGCAGCTCGGTAAGAGGCAGAGCCAGGGACCAATCCCCCCTCTGGAACAAAGAGTTCCTCTCAGTTGTCTTCAATAATCAGGCTTCCCAGGGACTGGGTAGAGGTAGATCTTTGTTGTTGTTGTTGTTTTGTTGTTTTTGTTTTTTTGGCTGGGGGCTGGGTTTGAACCCACCACCTCTGGTATATGGGACCAGTGCCCTACTCCTCTGAGCCACAGGCGCCACCCCGGTAGTTCTTAACCTAAAGTTTAACCCACTATCCTGGATTGTCACCAGTGAAGAGTTTCCTGGGGATTAAAAAAAAAAATTTAAGTTTTATGAGAAAATAGATTTTGAACTTTAGTTGATGTAATGCCTGCCAAAGTATGCATGGGGGCAATGTGTGGATGTCTGCAACTTGCTTTGAAATGCAACACAAAATCAGGTGAATTCATGAGGGGACAGAGGGAAGGACAGGTGGACTGAGCTGCCATAAGGTGAGGCGAGTCCCCAGTTGATTGTGGACCCAGGTGCTGACTGCATGAGTTTTCTGATAAGATGGTGTCCTTACAAGTTCCAGGGCCACACCACAGCCTTCCTGCATCAGGGGGTCTGGGGTGGGGAGAAGCTGAATGATTCTTAGGTTCAGCTACTTATTGCTAGGCTCTGCCCCACTTAGTGACAAGGAGGCTTCCTGCTCCCTCATTCATAAACTATCACCAGAAGGTCGCTGGGCAAACTGTTGCTTTTTGGGTCTGCATGCCTTTTTCTCAATTTCACTCAGGCTCAGGGGGGGACTCAGGGGAGAGTGGTGAAGTTATGAGCTTTGATGCATGGTGAGCCAGCCCCCTGCACCAGTGGTGATGTCTGCCCTCCCCTGCACACTGCTATAGTTTGAATGTTTATCCCAACCCCATTTCCAGCCTCCCCAAATTTATACATCCCACTCTAGAATGAATATGGATAACTGTAATTTCTTGCATATTCTTCAAAAGCTAGACTAGAGGATTTTGAATGTTTAAAACACAAGGAAATGATAAATGATTGAGGTAATAGATAGGCTGTGGTAATTATCCTAATTTGATCATTATACATTGTATGTGTATATCAAAATATAATATCACTATGTATCCCATAAATACGTGTAATTAATACATGTCAGGGAAAAAACCTAAAAAAATTACACTAGAAAAGAAAGAAAAAGAAACCTAATTTCCAGTGAGAAAGTATTAGGAGGTGAGACCTTTGGGAGGTGATTAGGTCATGAGGATGGAGCCCTCATGAGTGGGATTAGCGCCCTGTGAAAGAGGCCCACAGAGTGCTCTTTTGTCCCTTCCACCATGTGAGGACACACTGAGAAGGAACCCATTCTCTACTAGAATGCAAGTCTTCACTAGACTCTGAATCTGCCAGAACCTTGATCTTGCTTGAATAGACTAAGATACGGTGGCCAGCCTCATTTCCAGCCTCCTGAAAGAGACTCTAAACTCAACCCTCCTCTGAGATACGCATGACCTTTCAGGCCAATAATCACAACAGTAGCAACTGCTTCTACCGCAGGCCAGACGCGGAGTCAGCTACATCTCTATCAGCTCAGTTTGTGCATAGACGCCTGCTGGGACTTCCACCCTCACTTTATAAGTGAGGAAACTGAAGCCCAAAAAGACATGAAGCCTGCAGCAAACCTCTGTGCTACTGACATAAGTTCAGACATATAGGTCTATAGAATAGAACCGAGAGTCCAGAAATAAACCCACACATCTATGGCCAATTGCTTTGTGACAAAGGTCGACAAGACCACTCACTGGGGAAAGGACAACTGTTCAACAAATGGTGCCAGAAGGACAAGCACAAGAAGGAAGTTGGGCCTCTATTTTATGCCATATATAAAATGGACCAAAGACCTAAGTGTCAGTTGAAATTATAAAACACTTAGAAGAAAACATGAGAGTAAGTCTTCATGACGTTGGGTTTAGCAATGGATTCTTAAGAGAAGACAGCAAGGTTCAGTGCCCATAGCTCAATGGTTACGGCACCAGCCACATACTCTGGTGCTGGTGGGTTTGAACCCAGCCTGGGCCAGCTAAAAAATGACAACTGCAACAGAAAATAGCTGGGCATTGTGGTGGCCGCCTTAGTGTCAGCTACAGGAGGAGACGGAGGAAAGAGAATTGGTTAAGCCCAAGAGTTTGAGGTTGCTGTGAGCTGTGACAACACAGCACTGTACCCAGGGTGACAGCTTGAACTCTGTCTCAAAAAGACAGCACAAAAGAAAAAGCCACAAAAGAAAAAAATAAACTGGGGCAGCGCCTGTGGCTCAGTGGGTAGGGCTTCAGCCCTATATACCGAGGGTGTGGATTCGAACCCAGCCTGAGCCAAACTGCAACAAAAAATAGCTGGGTATTGTGGTGGGTGCCTGTAATGACAGCTACTTGGGAGGCTGAGGCAAGAGAATCGCCTAAGCCCAAGAGTTGAAGGTTGCTGTGAGCTGTGACGCCTATGTACTCTACCAAGGGTGATAAAGTGAGACTCTGTCTCTAATAAAAAAATAAAAAAATAAACTGGACTTCATAAAAATTTAGACCTTTTGTGCAGCAAAGGACATTATTAAGAAAGTGAAAAGATGACCCCCAGAATGGGAGAAAATATTTGCAAATCATGTATCCAGTGAGGGTCTATCTACAGAATATCTAAAGAGCACCTGTAGTTCAGCAACAAAAGGACAGACAACTCAATTTTAAAGTGAGCAAAGGACTTGAATAGATATTTCTTCAGAGAAGGTATCCAGATAGCCAACAAGCACGCAAAGAGATGCACAACACTATCGGTCACTAGGGAAATGTCAAAGTACACAGCTGGAATCAGCCTGGGTCTGTGTGATCCAGAGACTTGAGCTCCTGAGTCAGCTCTTGTTCTCGCCTGACACATGTCCACACTGTCTGAGGGCCACAGAAGGCGCTGGGGCAGAGTCAGGCCTTCTGGGGGTGGCATGACAACCATGGGGTTGAGGATTAGATTCAGTCTTGGCAAAATTCGAAAACCTGATGGCCAACATCCAAAAAACTCCAAACAATCCTGGTCTGTTTGGAGTCCCTGCTGGATCCGAAGACAATGCCTGGGACATGACTGTTCAATGCATGTTTGTTCATGAATGACAAGGTGAAGGCTCCCTGGGAAGTTCCCTGGGAAGCTCACTGCTTACTGAGTAGTAGATTTACTGGGGACTCCTGGAATGCAGGGGAGTGTTGCTGAAAAGATCCCAGTTATCCCTTGGGAAGTTCTGGAGCTAGAACAGCCCACAGAATTGTCCTACCTGGGGAAAAGGAAGTCAGGCCTTTGACCTCCATATTGACCAGTCACTGGAGGTGGGCTATCCCCCCAGTGGGTACCTAGAGTCATTCCCAGAGACTCAGCTGGGCCATTGTCAGCCCCCAGCTCTCTCAGCAGCTGGAGCGTGAATGCTTCAGTCTAGAAGGTACACCCAGGCACGCGTCCCAGTCTCCATTAAAGCAGGTGGTTGGTCCTCTGCCGGCTGCTCGGTGTAACTCACCTGCATTTAGTCACTACCAACACACATTCATTCATTCATTAAACATGTAACAGGCACCTACCACATCCCAGAAATCATGCTGGCCTCTGAGGCTATAGAGACATGCAAGGCAGAAAGACAGTGGGAGCCTCTATCCAAAATGAGCACCAGTCAAGTGGGAGAGACAGACATAGCAAAGGACACAGCAAGATCATACCTCTGCCTGAGTCTCCTCCTCTCCCTCCCTCATTCCCTCTACTCCAAACCCACTCACTTCCCTGCTGTTCCCCAAACATGCCTGGCACTTTCCTGTCTCAGGACTTTGGCTTATGCCAAGTCTTTGAAATCCACTGTGCATTTGACCCTGACAGCCCATCTCAACCAGTATTGGTCACCCTTTAAGAGCTGGGTAGCCAGGCTGGGCACAAGGTCTCACTCCTATAATCCTCACATTCTGGGAGGCCGAGGCAGGTGGATCGCTTGAGCTCAGGAGTTCAAGACCAGCCTGAGCAAGAGCAAGACCCTGTCTCTAAAAATAGCTGGGTGTTGTGATGGGTGCCTGTAGTCCCAGCTACTCAGGAGGCTGAGGCAAGAGGATCACTTGAGCTCAGGAGTGTGAGGTTGCTGTGAACTGTGATGCCACAATACTCTACCCAGGGTGAAAAAGTGAGACTCTGTCTCAAAAAAAAAAAAAAAAAAAAAAAAAAAGCTCGGTAGCCTCAATTGGTGAGTGGCTACACTATTAGACAGTGCATCTCCATGGAGAAGTCCTCGTCCTCTTGTCTATTGGCTACAAAGCATGAATTATCCACATTTCCCTCAACTTTTCAATAAATCATGAAGGAGACTGGCTGCATTTCTGGCAGAACTGGACCCTCCTCTGTGAAATAATCTGTTTGCAGCTCCACCATGTCCCTGTCCCTAATTTCATTTAAAACATTTCATTTTTTTTTTATACTCTTTAGGTCATTTAAACCCTCGATGGCCCTATACAGTAGGCATAATGATTGTGCCCATTTTATAGATGAGGAAACTGAGGCTCAGAGAGGACAGGAATGTGCTCAAAATCACATAGCTCACAGGAAGAAGAACAAGATGTAAAAACCCAGCAGGCTGGCTCTGGAGCTTGTGTTCCTAACTGCCACACTGCTCTGGCTTACTCATTAAGTCATTCAACAAACACTGGCCACTGGAGTCAAGATGGAGGGGCAGGGGCCTGGCAGCTCAGGAGCCCTGGGCCAGGTAGAAAAAGCTCTACCACTACCTAGCTGGATGGCCTTGGGCTGGGAAAGACCCTGCTCCTCTCCCAGCCTTCGTTTCCCCTTTTGTGGAATTTAGGCGCTGGCCAAGCTAATGCCTGGTTTCCCTACAGAGAGGATCTCTATTTACAGTCAGACTTGATAATGAATCCCCCAGGAGTCCAACCTCTGACCCTAGAAAGGGGGACCAAGAAAATCCTCACCCAGCTTGGTGCCTGTAGCACAGTGGTTATGGCTCTAGCCATATACACTGAGGGTGGCGGGTTTGAACCTGGCCCAGGCCTGCTAAGCAACAGTGACATGTGCAACAAAAAATGGCAGAGCGTTGTGGTGGCTGCCTTTAGTCCCAGCTGCTCGGGAGGATGAGGCAGGAGAATCCCTTAAGCCCAAAAGGTTGAAGGTTGCTGTGAGCTGTGACACCATGGCACTCTACTGAGGGCAACATAGTGAGATTCTGTCTCAAAAAGAAAATCCTCACCCTTCACATTTTAAAACAGCGCTGGCTGGGCTCGGCGCCCATAGCATAGTGGTTACAGTGCCAGCCACATGCACTGAGGCTGGTGGGTTCAAACCTGGCCTAGGCCAGCCAGACAACTACAAGAACAACAGAAAAAAAAAAAAAGCCAGGCGTTGTGGAGGGCATCTGTAGTCCCAGCTACTTGAGGGGCTGAGGCAAGAGAATCACTTAAGCCCAAGAGTTTGAGCTTGCTGTGAGCTGTGATGCCATAGCACTCTACTGAGATTGACATAGTAACACTCTGTCTCAAACTGCCCCCACCCCCAAACCCAGCACTGGCTGACAGCTTCCTTGCTGTAGGTAAAAACATGGCTAAAGCCAGGTGAGGTGGCTCTCGCCTGTAATCCTAGCACTCTGGGAGGCCAAGGCGGGTGGATTGCCTCACCTCACAGGTTTGAGACCAGCTTGAGCAAGAGCGAGACCCTGTCTCTAAAAATAGCCGGGCGTTATGTTGGGCACCTGTAGTCCCAGCTACTTGGGAGGCTGAGGCAAGAGGATCACTTGAGCCCAAGAGTTTGAAGTTGCTGTGAGCTATGACACCACAGTACTCTACTGAGGGTGGCAAAGTGAGACTCTGTCTCAAAAAAAAAAAAAAAGATACGATGAAATAAAACCCAATGCCCTCAGCACTCACTCTGTGCCTCACATTTCTCAGTTCAGCCTCACGATAATAAGATTGGCACTTCTCTTATACCTATTTTACAGAAGCGGGAGACTGAGGTCCAGACAGGCTTGCCTTACCCAGGGTCAAACAGAGCAGAATCCCATACACTCACCATACAACCCAGTGTTCCCACAGCTGGATTTCTACCCTAGAGAAATGAAAACAGGGCTTCATATGCACACACGTGCACACACCTGCACACACACCTGTACAAGAATGTTTATGATCATGATCACCCCAAACTGGAGACATCCAATGTCATTTAACAGATGAATGGAGACACTAACTGCAGGACAACTGGGCCATGAACTACTGCTAACCCATGAGAGGACAGACACTGATACACTCAGAGACTGGGTTGACCATGCTGGACCAAAGAAGCCAGACCCAGCAGTTCACATCTATAGGATTCCATTCCTGTGATGTTCTAGAATAGCTAAAATGTTAAGGTCTGTGATTACCAGGGACTGGCAGCTGGGGAGGGATTGAATACAGAGCGGCAACAGAGAGAAAACTTTCTGGGGTGATGAAATAATTTTGTGTACTTATTGTGGCATTGGGTTTACAAATCTCTGCTTGTTAAAATTTGTAGGACTATACACACCCACACAGAGACACACGAACCCAGAGCAGAATCCCAGCCCCGGGGTAGGTGACACCATGCAGATAGCAATAGCCTGCCTGTTGTCTTAGGCTGTGGCTCAGCTGGAAAACCCCATTTCTTCTTCAGGGGGTTCAACCAAGGAAGTCCAATAGTACTATAAGTTAATGCTTAAAAACCACCAGAGAGAATGGGGATAGAGAGGGTTTACTTAATGGATACAGGCTTTCCTGCTGAGAATGTTGGGGAACCTAGACAGAGGTGGTGGCCGCACAAAATTATGAATGTGTAAAATGGCACTGAAAAAAAAATGCTACTGAATTGTTTGCTTCCTATTGGCTAATTTTATGTTATGTGAACCTCACTTTAATTTTTTTTTTAAACAGTGTCTCACTTTGTCTCCCTCAGTAAAGTGGCATGGTGTCACAGCTCACAGCAACCTCAAACTCTTAAGGCTTAAGATATTCTCTTGCCTCAGCCTCCCAAGTAACTGGGACTACAGGTGCCTGCCACAATGCCAGGCTATTTGTTGTTGTTGTTGTTGCAGCTGTCATTATTTAGCTGGCCTGGGCTGGGCTTGAACCCGCCAGCCTTGGTGCATGTGGCTGTCACAGTAACCACTGTGCTACGGGTGCCAAGCCTCACTTAAATTTTTTTAAAAGACTCAAACAGGCTTGACGCCTGTAGCACAGAGGTTACAGCATTTGCCACATATGCCTAAGCTGGTGGGTTTTAACCCAGCCTGGGCCAGCTAAACAACAATGAT
This sequence comes from Galagoides demidoff, assembly GCA_963574575.1. NCBI lineage: Eukaryota > Metazoa > Chordata > Mammalia > Primates > Galagidae > Galagoides > Galagoides demidoff. Next base: position 17,720 of record CAUYQV010150816.1, on the reverse strand, counting down.
AACTGCAACAACAACAAAAAAAAGCTGGGCATTGTGGTGGGTACCTATAGTCCCAGCTCCTTGGGAGGCTGAGGCAAGAGAATTGCTTAAGTCCAGAAGTTTGTGGTTGCTGTGAGCTGTGACACCACCATGGCACTCTACCAAGGGCGACATAGTGAGACTCTGTCTCAAAAAAAAAAAAAAAAGAAAAGACTCAAATGGGGGAGGAAAAATATTCAGGGATATTGTGTTTTAAATCTACCCCCAAGGAACTCAGGTCTCAGAGAGGTTAAGTAACTTGCCCAAAGTCACACAGCTAGGATGAGGTTGACCCTGAACTAGCCTCCAGAGCTTGAATCCTTGAGTCACTGGACACATGAGAAAACGGGTTAAATTTTGCTCAAGGGCATAAACAAGAAACTCAGACCAATATATTGTACCTCTGATGAACCTCTTTTCTTGAAATGACCACAATTCTGTGAAAGTGGAACTGTTTTAGAAAATTGAGACTAAGCATCACTTCACGTTTCCAGAGAAAGAAAAAAAAAAACCTGAGAAAGGCACTGACTAAGAGTGCTTTATTTCATCACGAGGAAAGGAAAACTGGGGATGTGAGACACCGAATTGGCCCCCCCCCCAGGGTGGCAGGGGCATTTTCCTGAGTGCATTTTGGGACAGGGTTGGGTGGAGAGGCAGGGGATGGACATAAAGAACCTGTAAAGGCCCCAGAGCAATTTCTTCAAACCAAATGCTCCAACAGCCAGGAAGGGGAAGGTTCCCCAAGTATCCTGAAACTGAGGGTCTCTGGGGGCCTTTTTCTAGTTCACTGAGGCATACACACCCTGGCCCACAAGCTGACTCTGAAGGACTCCAACCTCAGCCTTGCATAATAACGACACTTAAAAGAACCCAGCTGGGAACAAAGGAAGTGTGAGTCAGCCTCAAGGATTTCTTCTAAAGGGCAGTATAAAGGGGACACAGCTGCTGGACTGGGAAACAGAATTTGCATGAGCTTGAGGCTGGGTTCTGGCACCAATCCCTGAACTGTCTGCAGGGACCTGTGTGGGGAGAGCCGCCCCCCACCCCCACTGCCAGGGCCAGAGGCTTGAGGGAGCCTGAGGGAGCTCCAGGCGGGGCGGCCAGTGGGGAAGAAACTTACTGTGTGTGAGTGTTACCTCTGAGCCACACCACCACCCTGCCTGGAGGTTGGATCTGGTCCCATTGTACAGAGAGAAAAACTGGGTCTGGTTTGCTTACTCAACAGACAATCACTGAATGCCTGTTGTGGGCCAGGCACCAGGACGCAGTAGTGAACAAAACCAACACAGACCCTGATTTCATAATTTCTAGTCTGGTGAGGGGTGAGGGGCAAGCTAGAGGTGGCTTCAGGTGATAGGCATGTGTACAGGGAGGGCACAGCAGGGAGGCACAGAGAGAGGGGCTTTCTCTGCATAAGCTCCTCCAGCTGAGACCCAAGTGATGGAAGGAGCTGGTGGTCTGGGGAAAGGAGGTCCAGGCAGAGGGGATGGCAGATGCAAAGGCCCTGTGCCAGGAATGACCTTGTGGGCTTGAGGAACAGAAAGGCCAGTGTGGTGGTGCATTGATTGGGGCAGTGGGTAGAAATCCATGAGGTCAGGAGGCAGGTGGGGCCAGGTCGGGTAGAGACTCGCTGCCACTTTAAGGAATTCAGATTTTGTTCTAACAGCAGGAACAGATGTTCTCTGGAGGGTTTTTTTTTTTTTTTTAAGGCAGAGTCTCATTATGTTGCCCTGGCGGAAAGTGCCGTAGCATCACCCGTAGCATCACAGCTCACAGCAACCTCAAACTCTTGGGCTTAAGTGATTCTCTTTTTTTTTTTTTTTTTTGAGACAGAGCCTCAAGCTGTCCCTGGGTAGAGTGCTGTGGCATCACAGCTCACAGCAACCTCAAACTCTTGGGCTTAAGTGATTCTCTTTTTTTTTTTTTTTTTGAGACAGAGCCTCAAGCTGTCACCCTGGGTAGAGTGCTGTGGCATCACAGCTCACAGCAACCTCCAGCTCCTGGGCTCGAGAGATTCTCCTGCCTCTGCCTCCCAAGTAGCTGGGACCACAGGCGCCTGCCACAACGCCCAGCTATTTTTTGGTTGCAACCGTCATTGTTGTTTGGCGGGCCCAGGCTGGATTTGAACCCGTCAGCTCAGGTGTATGTGGCTGGCACCTTAGCCACTTGAGCCACAGGTGCTGAGCCTTAAGCGATTCTCTTGCCTCATCTCCCAAGTAGCTGGGACTACAGGTGCCTGACACAATGCCCGTCTATTTTTGTTGTTGTTGTTGTCTAGCAGGCCTGGCCAGCTTTGAACCCACCAGCCCCAGTGTATGTGGCTGGCACCCTAGCCACTGAGCAAGGTGCCAACCCTTCTCTGGAGGGTTTTAAGACAAAGAGAGCGAAGGGGAAGGATCTGATTTTCACTCTCACTAGCTGGCTGTGTGGGAATAGATAGAGGGGGTGGAGAGGCAGTGGGTCCAACTTTAAGGAGGCTGCAGTGCAGTCTACAGAGAAGCCCAGGCCTGGTGCAGGGCACCCCACCCCTCCCTGAAGCCCAACAAGGGGTGACAAGAGGGTAGCCAAAGTGACTCTGGGTTTCGTACCTGCATGACTGGGGGCATGTAGGTGCCCTTGACTGGTACAGAGATGGTTTAAGCAAGGGCCCCCAGCCAGGGACCACCCCCACCTCCTGGGAAGGCTGCACAGAGCTACCCCATCCCATCTCTCGCTCACTGCCCCCCAGGCCACAGAACGTGGGACACTCTCCTCACCCCTATCCCTTTCCACTCCCCAAGGCTGTGCAGGGTGGTGGCTCTGAAGCCAGCCCTTGCCAGATCTAAATTCCGAGCAACTGATTCTAAGCAAGTTCCTGAACAGGATGCAATTTCTTCAACTGCAAAACAGAATGAAAATGTAAGTACCACCTCCATGGGGGTAGCTGTGGATCCAGACAGGAGCACTTACTCGGTTCACTCCAGGAACAACAGCAATGTCAACAGTGGTAGCCCTTGGGCACAGTGGCTCACACCTGTAATCCCAGCACTTGGGAGGCTGAGGCAGATGGATTGCCGGAGTTCATAGGTTTGAGACCAGCCTGATCCAGAGCCAGACCTCCGTCTCTAAAAAACAGTCAGGTGTTGTGGCAGGCGCCTGTAGTCCCAGCTACTTGGGAGGCTGAGGCAAGAGGATCGCTGAGCCCCAGAGTTTGAGGTTGCTGTGAGCCAACATGACACGGCACTCTACCAAGGGTGACCAAGTGAGACTGTCTGAAGAAAAAAACAAAAACCAAAAACCAATGGTAGCTGGTGCCACTTCCAAGTGTCCCAGAAATGGCATGTGGGAGTAGTCACTCTTTGCTGTCTCTCCTGGCGACACGAAAAGTGGAAAGTCTGCCGCCCACCGAGTGCCATTTCTTGCTGAGTCTCCAGAGCCTCCCAGTGGCTATGGAGTAGACAGGGGGATGGGCGCACACACATGATTGTCCCTGCTCCCTACTCTGATTTTCCAGGCCAGAACCTAAGGCTCAGGGCCACACTGCTAGATACAACATGGGTGGTGCCTTCATGAGTCTCTCTGGCCACCTGGAGCCCTTGTGACGCATGAGATACCAGGCAGAGACTAACATTTTGTTGGAAATGCAACGGGGATTCTTTGGAGGGTCTTAAGAGAGAGACAGAAAGAGAGATGCAAGATCCGATTTTCATTTTTTTTTTTTTTGTCTGTTTGTTTTTTTGCAATTTTTGGCTGGGGCTGGGTTTGAACCCGCCACCTCCGGCATATGGGGTCAGCTACTCCTTTGAGCCACAGGCGCCGCCCCTGATTTTCATTTTTAACAGAAGGAGGTGACCCACATTTCCCTGGCCAACCTTGCCCTCATCAGCCCTAGTAATGTGTGATTTATTTCAAATTCCTGTGGGTGGCTTTGTGCCACAGAGCTGAGGCTGGTGGATCTTGTAGCTACCCGGGTACCAGATGTCCCACAAACCCTACAGCTGGAAACTCAAGAAAGGGAAGCCACAGGTCAGACCAAACCTGGACCACGGCGCCTACCACCACACTTTTGCAAGAAATGAGACCATGAGGTTTACAGGAATCAGAGTCTCTGAGCAGCACTGAATGTGAAAGCAAAATTCACAGGCACACACACACACACAGAGGCACGTACATGTGCCTATGCGTATGCACACACAAATGTACTCATGTACATGCAAACATGTATGCACACATATGCACCTGTGTATACATGCACTGGTGCATACACAACAATGCAGGCACACACATGGTCACAAAGGTTGCCAGGCTCCAGTCACACATGGCTTGCCCACTTGCAACCATGGACTTGCTCCCCCAGACCCACACACACTCTCAGCTCCTGCAAAGAGGTATATCCACTTGCAACCAGTGGAAACACAACACATTTGCCAACACAAGAGAGCTGCTTGCCCATGGACACCTCTTACAAGGCTGCCAGCCCTGTCGCTGTGCACACACACGTCCTCGGAGCTCATGGAGGGCAGCTTTAGACATATAAGAGAACAACTTGCTCAGCCCAATTTGACTCCAGCCCTGTGGGGCTTCCCTGGCTTTTTGCTGCCTCAGCCTCAGCTAGTATCAAAGCTCGAATACCTGGACTTCATTCAAGTCACCTCCGCCTAGAACACCCTGCTCCCTTCCCCCCACCACCCGCCTGCCAAAGAGCCAGCTCTCACCTGCCCCATGCACCAGAAAGCTCCCTGCAATGGCACCTGCTCTGACGTTTGTGCAGGGAGAGCCTGGCCAGCTCATGCCCGTCCATGAGGGTCTTAATCTCTCTAGACCTCAGTCCCCTCCTTACTAGAATGAAGGTAGTCATAATCATTGTAATAACCATACATCCCTGAGAGAGTCATGTGGCCAGCCAGGCATGTGGTAGGTGCTCAGTGAAAAGTTCATTACAAAATGAACCTAACATCTACAACAGATAGATTGAGGCCCTGACACACTTATGAACAAGATCCCGCAAGTCCTCAGGCAACCCCAACAGGTGAGGGACTCTCATCACAACAGAAGAAACTGAGGCCCACAGGTTGACAGTGTCTTACCCAAGGTCACCAAAGCCAGAAGTGTAGCCCTGTGTCTCCTGATCCCAGCCTGGTGTGCTGTAGAGGGAGGCAGGTCTGAGCATGGACCTGGGTCTGGTCCACCACACCCCCCCATAGGACCTGGAGGGGTCCCTGCCAGCTGGCATCAGGGCTGGTGAGAGGGACACCCAGCAGCCACATGGTGGGGGCAGAGGTGAAGACACAGAGGCCCAGAGACGGGAAGGGATTTGCCTAGGGTCACCCAGCACACCGGTTTCCTGAGACAGCAGTAACAAATTACCTAAGGTGACCAGATTTTAACATTGATAAAGCAGGACACCATTGATGGGGGGGGGGGGGGCCTGACAACAATGCAAACTTTGATAAGCAGTTCTCAATAATTATTTGTTATTATTAAAGTTTAACATTATAAAATTAACAAAAATAATATAAAACTCATATCCTGGTGAAATAGCCACATGGTAGCCCAAAACCATATATTCCCTTTCCATTCTCCTGCTGTTCCCTAGCTTGTCGTGCATTCTTCCCAAAAATCAGGGCTTTTTTAAAACGTGGCGGGACACGGGACAAATTGTAAAAAATCGGGACTGTCCCACCAAAAACGGGATGACTGGTCACCTTAAAATCACCACAAAGTTGGTGGCTTGATACCATAGAAATGTTTTTTCTGATAGTTCTGGGGGCCAGAAATCTGAAATTGAGGTGCTGGTAAGGCCACATTCCCTCCAGAGTGGCAGTTCTCAACCTGTGGGTTGCGACCCCTTTTTAACAATGAAAATACATTGCGGCATTGGGAGACTTAAGGGACAACCCTTCCTTGCTTCTCCCAGCTCCTGGTGGGCCCAGGAGTTCCTTGGCTTGGAGCTACCTGATTCTAGTCTCTGCTGCTGTCTTCACCAGACCTCCCCTCTGCATCTGCATGTCTTAAATCTCTCTCTGCCTTTCTTTCATAAGGACACCTGTCATTGGATTTAGAGTCCACCAATGTTCCTGTTTCCAGATCCTTAGATCCTTAGCTTAACTACATCTGCAAGGACCCTTTTTCTAAATAAGCTCAGATTCACAGGTGTGACATACCCTCTGGGGGACATTTTTTTTTTTTTTGAGACAGAATCTCACTATGTCACCCTTGGTAGAATGCTGTGGCATCACAGCTCACAGCAACCTCAAACTCTTGGGCTTAAGTGATTCTCTTGCCTCAGCCTCCCAAGTAGCTGGGACTATAGGCACCTGCCACAATGCCTGGCTATTTTTTGTTACAGCTGGCCCAGGCCGGGTTCAAACCCACCACCCTTGACGTATGTGGCTGTCGTGGTAACCACTATGTTATGAGTGCCAAGCCATGGGTGGGGGCCAGTTTTTAATCTATGACACTTAGTAAACCAGGGGCAATGGCAGGTGGTGCTCTCCCATCATCCCAGCCCCGACCTGGGATCTCATCAGTGAGAACACGGTGAGGAAAGAGTCTGAGTCTGGAGCTTTCCAGCCTGACTCGAACCCTGACTTTACTGCTTCCTTGCTGTTGGACCTCAGGCAAGTAACCCAGCCTCTCTTTGCCTGGAAAGTGAAGATGACATTCTTTACCTTGTAATGGAAAATAAATTAGTTGATGTAAACCTCAGAACCTGCTTGGCACCTAGAACACTCTCAACGAACGTTTGGTAAATAAATGGGTAAAATCACTCCTGGAACACACTGAACGCTCAGTAAACGCTAATGTTGTCTCAGAGGGCAAAGGTTCTTCACCAAGCAGGGGTTCTCTTCCTCACCCCCTGGCCACCTAGAGAGAGGCAGGGGAGGTCACCATCACCCCACTTGTCACTTGGGAATTCTCTGCCACCCGTATGTGGGGGATAGCCCCAGACCTGGCTCCAGGTGAGGGGCCCACATGCTGGTTCTCATCATCCCTGACAGTGTCTTCAAAGCAAAAAGAGAAAACGAGAAAAACATAGCAGGTTCTTCATAAAGCTAGAGCCACTCTCAGTGAATAGACAAGCAAAGAGCAGAGGTTCTCAAAGGGTGGTCTGGGCCCAGCAGCACCAGCACCGGCTGGGGACTTGTTAGAAATGCAGGGTCTTAGGCCCACCCCAGTTACTGGAGACCCAGGGAGGCTCTCCAGGTGAGGCTGATCCTGCCAAAGTTTTGAGGACGATTGGCCTAGGGGTGCAAAGTGCAGGTTGGAGAGCTGGCCCTCGGGGTTTGAAGCCTGGCCCTGCCATCTAACAGCTGAGTGGCCACTGGCACGTCCTTTCATGTCCCCAGGCATCCATTTCTCTCTGAGTTCACAAGTGTCCAGAACAGCACCTGGCATCTTAGGGATGAGCTCTCGTCTGACAGTCCAAGAGGACATGCGTGTGCACACAGGCTCCCCAGCAGTCCTGACTTTTAGCAAGTGACGAACATCACAGATGTGATTTGGTTTCTTCACAACTCCATCCTAGGCAGATTTTTTAAATTAATAGTTTACCAATCATTCTTTTTTTTTTTTTTTCAAGTCTGCTAATCCTTGAAACCCCCAAATCAGGGAACAAGTGCTGAAGAGGTTTGGTGTCACGGTGGCTCTTTGACAAGTGGGTAAACCAAGGCTCTCTGACCACCCATCCTAGGAGCTGAGATGGCACCAGGAGCTCACTCCTTGGACCTTCCACGAGCACAGACCCTGTGGGGAGTACACTTGACCTGACCATGTTAGTAAACAGGAACAGAGAGTTCCCAGAGCCAAGCTGTTCCCAGGCACCTGTGATTCCTCAGAACGTTGCCTGGGCAGAGAGAACCCACAGCAGGGAGCAAGGGCATAACTGGTCTTGGGTGTGAGAAGGCACCACAGGGACTGTGCCAATAACAACTGCAACATGCCAGGTGGGATCCAGGTTGCAGACTGTGTGCCAAGGGCAGTGTGGGTGGATGGTCCCATTTTTTTTTAGAGACAGAATCTTACTTCATCACCCTTGGTAGAGTACTGTGGCATCACAGCTCACAGCAACCTCCAACTCCTGGGCTTAGGCTATTCTCCTGCCTCAGTCTCCTGAGTAGCTGGGACTACAAGTGCCCTCCACAACACCCGGCTATTTTTTTGTTGCAGTTTGGCTGGGGTCAGGCTCGAACCCATCACCCTTGATATATGGGGCTGGCACCTTACTCACTGAGCCACAGGTGCCACCCAATGGTCTCATTTTTTTCAGCAGAGGAAATGGAGGCTTAGAGAATTGAAGCAGCCTCTGGGTGGTAGAGCAAGGATTGGAACCCAGGGGTGTGGAACCTCCAAGCCCAGATAGCCCAGGGTTGGGGGCCTGAGAGCACTCCTATAGGCACCCTCCCCAGACTGGACCTGACCTGAGCAGGTGTGAGGAAGAGGAAGGCCAAGGCTCCCAGCAAAACCTGGTTAAAGTCCTGCTTCCATCCTTCCAGTGGCTTCCTGTTAGGCTCAGAAGAGACCCAACTCCTCGTGACTGGCCAGGCTGCATTCTGCGGCCCCTGCTCCCTCCACATCACTCAGGGAACTCCAGCTGTGCAGGTCTTTCTGCTTCTACAGAAAGCCAGGCTGGGTCCCACCTCAGGGCCTTTGCACATGCTGTCACCATACCTCCAACACTCTTCCCCCAGGCTCTTCTTCCCCCTCCCCATTTTAGTTCAAACAAAGTTTCTGCTGAAACTTTGTTCCTCCTTGAACTTGGGTTGTTTCTATTTCCTTGCTGGTGGTGTCCTTGCTCATGTCAATCTCGTTTCATTTCCTATAAAACATCACTCTGCCTAAAATAATCTGGTGTACTTGTTCACCCCCTGTCTCCCCCACTGCAATGTGAACTCAGTTTTCTAGCCTGTGAGTGGAGGGCTTGGGTTTGAATTCCAGTTCTGCCTTCTTTCATCTCTGAGTCTCTTAGGCAAGTGACTTTGCTTCTCTGAGCCCCAGTTTTCTTACCTGTAAAATGGAAACAGAAACCCTTCCTCACTGGGTAGCTGTGAGATTGAGGAGAGATAACAGCTGCGAAGCTCATAGCCAGTGCTTAATCAAACTCACTGGGTGTTGCCTGGTGTAGATTCAATGACAGTTCTCTTTCCTGATCTCACTGTGCCCTTCCCTTACCCCCCACCCCTCTCAGAGCCACAGTAGATTTGTGGTCTGCCATGGGGGTCGGGGGATTTGGGGTTTCCCCATCCCACTTGATTTCCAGACAGGCTGGCCTGGGTCCAGAAGTCCAAACATGGGACCAGGAGTCAGACTCCTGACCGAGAGATGGAAGATCCTACACATGCAAGTCTGTTATGTGAGCCCTCAGACCTTATCTTCTTCATCTGCAAGAAGGTTTCACATTCCTGATCTGGGAGTCATGGAATTCTAGGACGCCACAAAACACACAACATTGCACAGTTCCCATCTCTGCCTGTTGTCCCAGGTGGGAGGTGGAGGGAGGCAGAGGGCATGTCGGTGGGTGGGTGGGGAGAGGTGCCAGATGCAGCCAGGCATCCCTGGGATGGGAAGTCCTCGTCCTGTCCTTCCTGGTCCTGGGGTATGACTAGCCGCTGGGAGAGCAAATGGCTGTGCCCAGAGTGAACAAAAGCAAAGGTGGTTTACTGAGGGAGCTCTAACTACGCGTCCCAAATCCATCCTTGCAAACGACTGTATAAGGCCAGTGTTTACAAGTGAGGAACCCAAGGCACAGAGAGGTTATGTAGTTGCCCATGATCACACAGCAAGTTGGTGAGGAGCCGAGTCTGACTTCATATGCCAGTTCCAGGGTAACATGCTGTGTCACTCAGCTCCATGCCTTTCAGGGACCAGGAACTAAGTGAGGAAACCAGTGAGGCTGTAGGGGTGGGTGGGAAGGATCCATGCAAGGTGGTCTGGGCACCCCTACGGAGGGGACAGACACACAGCCATCGCCAGGGAGCAGACGGGCAGGCAAGAGAAGGCAGAGGCTTTCCCCTGAGATGGTGGAAGAGTGGCCCCCACTGCAGAAGGACCCAAGATGTACATGGGAGCAACAGAGCAGTTGCCAGACACCTGAGACTGCACCTCCGAGGTGGTGATCCACTCGCGTGACCTCTCCTAGGCAAAGTCTCCCCTTCCTCCTGCTGGGGGCCAAACAGCCAAGCCCACCAGACCACAAACATTTCCTGAGAAAGGCAAGGCCGCCTGGGGTGTGAAGCCCCTCACCCCTGCCTGGCACCTGGGTGGGAGGGTGTGGGGGGCTAGATCTGGAGAAGGTGGGGTATGGAGGGGCTAAGCACCCCTGTGGGTGGCCAGGCCCCTGGGAAGGGTTCAGAAACCATTCTACATCATTCTGTGTTCATTCCTCAGATGATTTGGGGGCTGGATTTCTTTTTCAATATTATTTTACATTGTTTAATTCCCTGTCCATGAAACATCTAGAATTGTGTGTATGTGTGTAATCTTTCCCGCTGAAGCATAGCCTCCTGCATACGGTAAAGTGCACTGATGTGACGTGCACAGCTCTTCTTTTTTTTGGCCTGGGCTGGGTTTGAACCTGCCATCTCCAGCATATGGGGCTGGTGCCCTACCCTTTTGAGCCATAGGTGCCACCTAGCTCACTGACTTTTTATACACATGTACATATGTGTCAGCCATGACTTAGATCAAAGGCAGATCGTGGCTACTCAATCTGTGGTCCTCAGACCAGCAGCCCTGGCCCTGCCAAGGAGCTTACTAGAAATGAGGAACTGCAGTCCCTACCAGCACTGTGCCGGTCAGAATCTGCTGAACAAGACTCCAGGGGACTGGTGCCCTGGGCAAAGCCGGGAATGCTGGTGTGGAACACAGGGCGGATGCTTCTAAGCCTGAGAGTAGGCTTGGTGCCTGTGGCTCAAGCGGCTAAGGTGCCAGCCACATACACCTAAGGTGGCGGGTTTGAATCCAGCCTGGGCCCGCCAAACAGCAATGACAGCTGCAACAAAAAAAAATAGCCAGGCGTTGTGGCGGGCACCTGTGGTCCCAGTTACTTGGGAGGCGGAGGCAGGAGACTCGCTTGAGCCCAGGAGTTGGGGGTTGCTGTGAGCTGTGATGCCACGGCACTCTACCCAGGGGGAAAGCTTGAGGCTCTGTCTCAAAAAAATAAAAAAAGCCTGAGAGTAGTACCTTGTCTGGGTACCCGGAGGTGGCTCAGAGGTACTTCTGCCTCACTTGTCACCCAGACCAGGCCTTGGAAGCCCAGCCTTTCTGGGCTGGTGCTTCTGCCCCACATCACCCAGGACAGCCTCCAGCCCCCCTCAATTACCTGACTGGAGGGAGGGACTGTCTTAAGGTCACAGAGCAGGTTGCTAGTGGGTCCACGGCCCAGCCGCCCCAACCATGCCTCTCCCCTGGGACTTTGCTACTTTGTGCCTCAACTTCGGCATCTGCAAGTAGGCATAAAGATCTCTGCCCAGCCTGCCCCACCACAGTGGGACACACGGGAGATACCGGGGACTCTCCAGGCGTCCAGCACTTTCTCAAGCTCACCGAAGACACACCACAAGCCCTCAAGGCAGGGCCTGCTGTTACCATGTCAACATCAATGGATGAAGATCAATATCAGCATATCCATAATAACAATATCAATATCATGCCATTTTACAGGTGAGAAACCAAGGCTGGGAGAGTTTAAGCCACTTGCCTGAGATAACTACAGAGTTGGGGCAACCAGAACTTGAACCCAGATGGGTTGGCCTCTGTGGCACCAATTGATTTTAACCTAAATAGCTCAGAAAATGAGCTGCAGAGGGTGTCCCTCTGGCATGCTAATTTAAGAAAAAAAGCTGCTCTCTCTAATTCCATCTGCCGGGTTGTGGTGAAAAAAACAACTGAACAATAATGCACACGTGTGATTCAAACAAAAATTAAAAGCATCCAAAGACTTCACAGAAAAAAACTGACTTCCCTCCCACTCCTGGAGGCAACTGCCATGTGCCTCTTTTCAAAAGACGCTCTGTGTGGGGGGCATGTGCCTCATTTGTTCCCGCTTAGGTGAATGGGGCATATTCTACGGGCAGAGCTGTGTGCCACTTGCTTTCATCACGGAGAGCTGTGCCTTGCGTCGGTGCACAGAAGCTGCCTGATGGGTGATGTCTGTGGTCCCCTGGTCCCCTTGCCACTTCCATGAAGTTGACTGCGCAGCTTCTTTCCAGCTGTTTACAACCATGTACTCTGCTGTGCCAAGTTACCCTCCCAGAGGTGGGACCACCCCGCCCTGGGATGAGTGTGACTTTGATGTTGGCAGATACAAGGGGCATTTCTTATCTGTCAGCCTTGGACAGGGGCACAAGATTCCCGGCGCCTCCAGTGGCCAGGAAAGGACAGCTCTTTCAAGAAACTGAAAGTGAAACCATGGGAAAGGTGTTGGCAGCACCAGAGCCTCCTGAAATTGAGGATGTGGTGGTGTAGCTGCCTATCCAGAGATAAGGGTGGGAAGGGCCTCTGTGATAATCCTGGAGTGACAGCCTCCCTCACCCCCAGCTGCCTCGGCTTGAGCCTTGCTTGGACCAGGGCCTGGAAGGTGGTGGAAGGTTTTCCACGGGTTCCAATGGGAGTCAGCAGTTATATGGCTCTGTGTGCCAGGCTACATTGGTGCCAGCCTCCCCAAGTTCTACAGACATTCATTGAGTGCTGGCTGGGAGCCAAGGACTGTTTCAAGCACGGTACAGACATTAGTACCTATCCTATGGCTGGGCTGAGTGGCTCAAAAATATCCTATGGCTGGGCTGAGTGGCTCATGCCATAATCTTAGCACTCTGGGAGACCGAGGCAGGAAGATCCCTAGAGCTCAGGAGTTTGAGACCAGGCTGAGCAAGAGCAAGACTCCATCTCTGCTACAAATAGAAAAATTAGTTGGATGTGGGTGCCTGTAGTCCAAGCTACTTAGGAGGCTGAGGCAAGAGGATTGCTTGAGCCTAGGAGTTTGAAGTTGCTATGAGCTATAATGATGCCACAGAACTCTATCCAGAGTGAGATTTTTATTTTTAATCCTATGAAGTGGGTATTGTTGTTATGCCCATTTTACAGACAAGGGGACTGAGTTCAGGGCTGCACAGCTAGTAAGTGGCCATCTTCACCACTAAGCTCTGGACAGGGGCTTTCAGTCACTCCATCATCCTGTGAGTGTGAGGGTCCCAATTTATGAAAAGCTTCAGGATGTCATACATTCCCACAGGACCCTTCGCTGGACAAGAGCTGCTTTTCATTTTTTTTCAAAAGGTATACTTTTTTTTAATGAAATCATAAATACATAAATCATGTATACATTAATGCATTTATGGGGTACAATGTGCTGATTTTATATACAATTTGGAATGCTTACATTTAACTGGTTAACATAGGCTTCACCTCACTTACTTGATTATTGATACTCTACACTTAATAGATTTGACAAAAATATGGAATGCTTCATGAATTTGCGTGTCATCCTTGCACAGGGTCCATGCTAATCTCGGTATCGTCCCAGTTTTAGTATATGTGCTGCCGAAGCGAGCACAAGAGCTGCTTTTCAAAGCCCTCCCACCAGAGAGGTCCTGATGCCACCCCACCCCAAGCCCCTACCCTCTGTCACTTCAATGGAGGAGCTGTCCACAACACACCCACCAGAAGGTGCCAGATGAAAATGACCAAGTCGTGAGGTGGGGGTGGGAGCTGTTGAGAGTGAGAGCTAGTGCCACAGCTCAGAAATCTGCTCTGTGCAGATTTTTTTTTTTTTTTTGAGGCTGGACACACATTGGCCTACAACCCCACAGTCCCACTTCCAAGGATATGAGGGCTGTGCGGAAAGCAGCCAGCCATGTATGTCTCTATTTTTCACAGTACACGGCTGGACACTTTGCAGACAGCCCTGTGTGCTGAAGAGAACTGCCTTTGCATGCTCACCAGGAGACACGCTCGGGAAGGCTCATGTTGATACAATTCAGAACAGCTCCAAACTTGGAAGAGGAGACTCGTTGACAACAGTTTCCTTGCATCTCCGATCAGAGGCTCCGAGAATACTTTCAAACAGGTCAGATAAACAAATTGCAGTCTGTTCATACAGCAAAATATTACACACGAATGAGAACAAAGGAATGTAACTGCACATATCAGCGTGGACACACACATGTTCAGAGGGAGAAGCCAGGCACAAAGGGGGACATGCCCCCTGATTCTCTTCATATGACATTTGAGAACCGGGAAAGGGCTGGGCGAGGTGGCTCACGCCTGTAATCCTAGCACTCTGGGAGGCCAAGGTGGGCGAGTAGCCTGAGCTCATAGGTTGGAGACCAGCCTGAGCAAGAGCGAGACCTTGTCTCTAAAAATAGCCTGGTGTTATGGAGGGCACCTGTAGTCCCAGCTACTTGGGAGGCTGAGGCAAGAGTTTGAGGTTGAGCCTAAGAGTTTGAGGCTGCTATGAACTGTGACGCCACGGCACTCTGAGGGTGACAAAGTGAGACTCTGTCTCAAAACAAAACAAAAATGGGGAAAGAACTCTCGGTTGGCTGCTCTCCAGGGAGCTGGGGAATGGAGGAGTGGGACTGACTCTGTGAGGGAGCTCGGTGGGGGCTGGGGGCGCTGGCATTGATTCTACCTCAGGCTCCGCAGTTGCCACCTGAGCCAGTCCATGTGCCCAATTCCACTGAAGAGTTATGCACTTTTCTACATATGTTATACCACAATAACTTTTAAAAAAACGTTAATTACAGTAAAATACACATACCATAAACTTTGCCATCTGAAGTGCCCAGTGCGGTGTTAAGCGCATCCACGGTGTGCAGCTGTAGCCACAGTCCTTCCCCAGAGTTCTTCTATCTTACAACTGAAACTCTGTGCCCATTAAGCAATACCCCATTTCCTCCACCCTCCAGGCCCTGACAACCACCATTCCACTTTCTGTTTCTCATGTGGATGAGATCCCACGCTATGCGCTTTTGTGACTGGCTCACTTCACTGAGCAGTGTCCTCAAGGTCCATGGTGGATGTGGCAGAATTCCCTTCCTCTTTACGGCTGAATCGTATTCCAGCACGAGTTGTCTTAGTCTGTTTGCTCTGCCTAAAACAAATTACCATACACCAGGTGGCTTATAAGTAACAGGCATTTATTTCACGAGGCTTTGAAGGATGGAAAAGAAGTGCAAGATCAAGGTGCTGGCAGACCCAGTGTCTGGTGAGGTCTGTTTCCTGGCTCCCAGGCAGCATCTTCTTGCTGTGTCCTCACATGTGGAGGGGGTGAGCGAGCTCTCCTGACTTCTTCATGAAGGCACTACTTCCATGCATGAGGGCTCTGCCCTTGTGACCTAATCACCTTTCAAAGGCTCTAATCCTAAAATAACATCACCTTGGGAGTTAGCATTTCAACTTGGGAACTTGGAGTGGGAGAACACGAACCTTCCAACCATTGCACCTGCACACACCACCTCATACTTACCCATCACCTGTGGATGGGCGTTGGGGTTGCCTCCACATTTCGGTTATTGTGAAGAGTACACTGCTGTGATGTGGGAGCCCAAATACAAAATCATTTTGCTTTACCATTTCATGAGCGAAAATGAGACACCAGTGGCAGGTAGGACACAGGCTCTGAGGCTGAGTTGTGCAGCCAGATGAGGGTGGAACCCTAGTCTGCCACTGACCAGCTATGTGACTTTGGGCTGAGCACTCTCTCCCTCTGAGCCTCCAGGTCCTTATCGGTGTGGTGTGAATGAAACCAGTGGTCTCTTGTGCGGCCTGGCACAGAAGAGGCATTCAGTCAATATCAAATACTGTTATTCTTGGCACCATCATCACCCCCATGAAGCCTGCACACTAAGCCTCAGTTTACCCAGACCCCAGAGAGGGTTTGAGCTTCCCAGGGCTGTCATCCTCCTCCCAGAGTGGGGCAGTAGCCATCAGGATCCCTTGACAAGTTCCCAAATGATCCTAAAATGCAAAAGGTAAACAGCATTTGATTCCATTCCTTTTTTTTTTTTTTGAGACAGAGTCTTAAGTTGTTGCCCTGGGTAGAGTGTCATGGGGTCACAGCTCACAGCAACCTCAAACTTTTGGGCTCAAGCAATTCTCTTGTCTCAGCCTCCCAAGTAGCTGGGACTACAGGTGCCCCCCACAATGCCCAGCTTGTTTTTTTTTGTTGTTGTTCTTGCAGATGTCGTTGTTTTAGCTGGCCCCTGCTGGGCTCAAATCTGCCAGCCTCAGTGTATGTGGCCGGCGCCCTACCCACTGAGCTACGGGCACCGCTCAGATCTAACCTTTTTTAAGTAGGGTGAAAGGCCTTGTAGGAAGAACTAAGCGAGTTATTGAGGGTCATAATAAGGGATACTAATAGCTTTAGTTCATCCCTTTCCAGTTCTTTGTTGCCACCAGGCTAAATTTCTGACTGGCTTACACCCCGTCCATGCTGTTCCCTCGGTGTGCCCAGGGCCCAGGGGCCCAAGATGCCCTGAAATCTCAGCAGGATACAGCCAGCAATTTTCAGGCAGAGGGATATGTCCTGCTCAGCAGCTGACCTAAGGGCATCTGTGTCCCCCCCACCCACACTTGTCCTAACCAGGCAGCTCAGTCCTTTGTGTTTGAAGAGACGGTGAATAATCCACACTCCGATGCTGTTCTTCCTAGCACCAGATTCAGCATCATGGCGAGTGTGGGCCCCAGGAGCCTGCATTTTAATAAGACTGCAGAAGGGGCCAGAGCCCCCACTCTGAAAACCCTGTGGACTGGGGCAATGGCCCCTCAGACCAGCCCAATCTTCTGGGCTCATCGGCTCCAGCTCTGCAGTTCTCACCAGGGTGAGAATTGTTTTCTCATGTGGGATTTCTTTTTATTACCAGCTTTATTGAGATACACATATAATCTACACACTCCACCTATTTTTTTTTTTTTTTTGGAAACAGAGTCTTGCTCTGTTCCCCAGGCTGAAGTGCAGTGGCATCATTACAGCCCACAGCAACCTCAAACTCCTGGGCTCAAGCCATCCTCTTGCCTCAACCTCCCGAGTACCTGGGACTACAGACGCCCACCACAATACCTCGATATTTTTCCTATTTTTGGTAGAAACAGGGCCTTACTCTTGCTCAGGCTTGTCTTGAAGTCCTGAGCTCAAGGAGCTCAGGGTGATCCTCCTGCCTTACCCTCTTGGACTGCTGGGGTTACAGGTGTGAGCCACTGCACCCAGTCATGCTCCACCCATTTAAAATGTTTGTAATCATATGCGCAGAATTGTACAGCTGTCACCACAATCGATCTTAGAGAGTGTTGTTGCCCCAAAGACACTGTATGTCCTTTTATGGTCACTCCCTGGCCCCTTCACACCTCAGCCCCTGGCAACACGAATCCCCTTCTGCCCTTCTGAATTCACCTGTTCTGAGCATTTTTCCATCATGTCTGGCTCCTTCCACTTAAGGTTCACTCAGGTTACACTGTGAAACAGAACTTCATTCTTTTTGTCGTCAAATAATATTCCATGGCACTCCCAGGGAGCTGTAAAAAGCTACGGATGCTGGAGTCCCACCCCAGACACTCCTCCAAGGAGTGAGGGTAGCTGCCATGATTTTCCAAAGCGCCACGTTCTATCTGCTGTGTGTGCCAAGTGCTGAGATGAGCTGTTGTCCCTCCTTGGGGACTCCAGGGCATGTACAGAAGGCACCACCCTTAGACCAGGAAAACAGGGCTCAGAGAGGGGATACCCCCAA
>CAUYQV010150815.1:0-18437 GCA_963574575.1 Galagoides demidoff | reverse complement strand
AAAAAAAAAAAAAAAGAAAGAAACTTTTCTCATATTTCTGTAGAAATCAGAGTTGAAAGAAATATGCAGTTTATGTATTTTAATATTCTGGTAGACATGTTTAATAACATTCACATAAGCCATTTTGAAAATACCAAACTACAAAGGAAATATGAAAAAGAAAGCTGATACATTCATATTTCTACAACATGCAATAAAATGTCCCTGGACAACAACACCCCTGTGCTTGAGGTCATTTGGGAGTTGCTACTTCTCACCTATAAAATCAAGAGATATTATAGAAAATAATATCTGTAAAAATTTGGGGCTCTAAAATTCTATAGGCTAGTTGCCTAAGCTAATTGCAAATAGCTTGAAATTATAGAATTGGCCTTTTAGAAACTACTAGCTGAATCTCAGAGTCTTAAGATAATCCAAAAATAACAATGACAAGAAGATAGCTAACCTCTAACTGACTGGCCCTATCACTTAGTATATTTCATATTTTTGGTTCTACAGAACAAATAGTAACAAAAAAAAAAAAGAAACCTTACAATTCTTTCATCTAAAAGCCTGTCACTTATTATCAACTTAAGACAGAAATATATAGACATACCTTTAGGAGAAGGGGTCACAGCACCTGCAGGATTCTTGAACTTATGTAGTTGTATCTTGTCATATGCAAATAATGCAAATACCACTTTGAAGTATCTAAACTGTCTAATGAAAATGACTATAATGCTCATTTTCATTAAATATACCACAAAAAATTATTTCTCTTCAAACACAAAGCATCATCTTTTTAGTATTTTGACTTGTCCTCATCATGACACATAATTTTCCAAATACAAGTACCACACACACTTAAGCTTAAAATTTTATGCAATAAATCTATTCACATGGTGTATCATATAATGAATGATTGACTAGAGTTTTCTATTTAAAGAGCCTTACAATTCCAGTTAGTTATTCACTTAAACTGTTCAGAAAACCATTTTAACCAAAAAACAAAAAGTCTTCTTTTAAGTAAACATCAAGTAGCTAATAAGAAATATCATCTACCTTGTTTTAATTTTGGATAGTCACAAAATTTAACTTAGCACTAGAAAAAGGTAAACCTTTCCTATGTGTGAGAGAAATGATGTTTGGTAAGGAAAAAAAAATAACATTCCCTTTTACAGATCTTGATCTAAGCGGATATTACCTTCTAAAATTTTTTATTACCTATACTTCTAGTGAAAATAAACACATCTTCAGGTTCTTGCCCACGTAGGACTTTCTTTTCTGGTATTTGAAATAGATTCAAGATTTTTTTTTTCTAAAATAAGAGATGTGAAAATTATATTTGGAATGGGAAATATGTTCTAAAAATATAAACCCGCCTTATATACCATGTTTCACACTCAGCGTTTATTAGGAAATTTGTTTTTGAAAGTTTGAGTTCCAAATAGTTCTTTTGTGATAACACTCAAATTAACTGTTTATGTCATAAATATATTCTTAAAATGTATAATTTTCCAAATTACCAAAGTTCAAAATTCACATGTCATTAATATGATAGAACTAGAATTTTATATTTATTTTTTAAATCAGGGTAACAGAGATTTTATTTAGGAAGAACAAAGAGAAAGTTTAGAGTACTTCCAAAGAGAGTTGGAATTGAATCCCTCTCCTGAAGGAGAAAAGGCATGAGAGACAAGATATAAAGGCCTGTAGGGGTATACAATGCTTTCTCCACTTGAATTTGGCTGTGAGTCTTTCCCTGGCCTCTCCACCCCTCCCCGCAGTATTGCCTTCTTCTATTGGTCATTGATGGTCTCTTTCTGTCAGTCATTGCTAGAGTTTTATGCTTAAGGAGCCTTACAATTCTAGTTAATTAATCACTTACACTGTTTAGTAAACAATTGTAACAACAACAAAAAGTTATCTTTTAAGTAAATGTCAAATAGCTCATTAAAAAATCATCTATCTGGTTTCACTTTGGCAAGTTCAGAAAATTTAACTTACCACTAGAAAAAGAGAAGCCTTTCACATACATGAGAGAAACGTAGTTCGAATTTTATTCGAGTTCTCTAAAAGGAATTTAGATGGCATAGATCTGGTTCAGATCAGAGCCTTAAAAAGAAAATTCTGTCCTAAATCAAAGTTGTTAGAAAAGAAATATAAAGTGACATATTAATCAACCGGGGGAAAAAAACAAACCAAAAAACCTTGAGGGTGGCACCTGTGACTCAGTGAGTAGGGCACCTGCCCCACATACCAAGGGTGGTGGGTTTGAACCCAGCCCCAGCCAAACTCTAACAAAAAATAGCTAGGCATTTTGGTGGGTGCCTGTAGTCCCAGCTACTCGGGAGGCTGAGGCAAAAGAATCTCTTAAGCCCAGGAGCTAGAGGTTGCTGTGAGCTGTGACACGACAGCACTCTACCAAAGGCAATAAAGTGAGACTCTATTTCTTAAAAAAAAACACCCTGAGTTAGCCAAATAAGAAATGGGCCAGGCACGGTGGCTTATGCCTGTGATCCTAGCACTCTGGGAGGCCGAGGCAGGTGGATTACCTGACCTCAGGAGTTCTGAGATTAGCCTGAGCAAGAGCGAGACCCTATCTCTACTAAAAATAGAAAAACTAGTCAGACCTTGTGGCGGTGCCCGTAGTCCCAGCTACTTGGGAAGCTGAAGCAAGAGGATCACTTGAGCTCAAGAGTTAGAGGTTGCTGTGAGCTGTGACAACAAAGCACTCAACCCAGGGAGACAGAGTGAGACTCCTTCTCCAAAAAAAAAAAAGTAGCCTAAATTTGCATATAGACATAATTCACTTGAAAGAAAATCCCAGGGACAATAGTAGAGCACTTTGATTACAGAAATGTTGTACCATGCACACTCCTGACTGCATAAAGGGTAAGACTGAGTGAAATAACAGTCATTGACAACTGGGAATTCAAAGGAAGAGTTAGAATCTGAATATCAAGTTTAAGAAATACCTCAAAATCATTTACAGTACAACCTCCACAGTTGACCACCTCAAGTTGACCTGATGATATATACTATGTGTATGTCACTACAGTAGACCTAGTTCCTTATGTTGACTACTTCTACATATTGTTCAGTTTGTTACTGTCCCTGTGTGCTCAACTTACAGAGGTTCTACTGTGTTTTATGTTCTTTTTATGATTACTGAAAAGAATGGTATGACAACAATGGGACAATTAAAAACTTTCTGTATCATTAAATACAATATAATATAAAAACTAAGATGATGTACTGTGTATGGACTTGTTCTATATCTCAGTTGTGATGGTGGTATTGGGACTGCATGTGTTAGTCAAAACCTGGAGACCTATAGTAGGGTAAATTTTACTATATGTAAAATTATACACTAATAAACATTTTTAAAAGCACTATCAGCTTAATTGGCGGTGATTTACTTTTAATGGCATATAAAATAGTAATGAATCTAACATTTGATGGCATCTTAGATTCGAAATATTTAATTAGAGGGCTAAAATTCCATCATACTGGGTTTGACTTTCCATATCCAAAGGCAATCATGAGAATCAGTTTCTCTCTAAGACTACTGACTTTAACATGGTATTCTGACTTCCAGGAAAATCAAAATGACATTTAAAAAGAAAAAAAACCTTATCTGAAAGACATTAAGGATGGAATCAACAAGAGATACATGAAAAAAGGGTACATGCAAAAAGTACTTCTGTCATCAAATTAAGACTAAGAATGAATCAACCTGAGCAACAGGCTGCAAAAGTTCACTCATACACAAATGCTTTCACTTCCCAAGTTAAATTCTAGAATCACCTAGATACAACTAGCAATAATAAACTCTACCCAGGGCAATATAAATAAAAACAACTTCCTAATCCTCTGTTGGGAGCATTTTTGCAGAAGTTCAGCAATTCCCACAGCCTGAGATGTCAAGACATGTTTGGTTTCATTCTAATACTAAAATACTTGTAGTATGTTTTTGATTTCTCATCAGATCCCTCTGTTAAATTCAAATTTATAGTAACCATGACAACCCACTTCAAACTAAGGCTCTAAAAATAATGTTTTTTTCTGACATCACAAGTAGCTAAAGGTATTTCAAGACTTATACTATTTTTACCAATATTGAGCAACAGAAATAAAGGAGAATAAAACCATTTTAATTTCTTTCTTTCTTTTTTTTTTTTGAGACAGAGCCTCAAGTTGTCGCCCTATGTAGAGTGCTGTGGCATCACAGCTCACAGCAACCTCCAACTCCTGGGCTCAAGCGAGTCTCCTGCTTCCGCCTCCCAAGTAGCTGGGACTACAGGTGCCCACCACAAGGCCTGGCTGTTTTTTGGTTGCAGCCGTCATTGTTTGGTGGGTCCGGGCTGGATTGGAACCCACCAGCTCAGGTGTATGTGGCTGGCGCCTTAGCTGCTTGAGCCAAAACTATTTTAATTTCTGACACTGCTTGTACTAGGCAAGAAACTAGGTCATCTAGAACACTTACATATTTTACACACAGAATTGAAATAATAGGGCTGGGTGAGGTGACTCACACTTGTAATTCTGGGAGGCCAAGGTGGACGGATCGTCTGAGCTCTGGAGACCAGCCTGAGCTACAGCAAGACCCTATCTCTAAAAATAGCCAGGCACTGTGGCAGGCACCCGTAGTCCCAACTACTTGGGAGGCTGAGGCAAGAGAATCACTTGAGCCCAAAAGTCTGAGGTTGCTGTGAGCTATGATGCCACAGCACTCTGCCAGAGGTGGGGGGTGACAAAGTAAAGCCCTATCTCAAAAAAAAAGAATTGAAGTAATAATGTAATTTTTTTCAATATCACTATTCTCTACAAAAGTATTTTAATTCATTCAACTTCAAAATTAATTAAGTTGCCTACTATGTACTAGATATGTGATCCATGCAGTGAGGTAGGTAAGACCTATATATCGTCTCTGCCTTGTAATCTACTTTGTTAATCCCTTTTATCGATTTATATTTATGGGAAAAAAATTAAAGATAAATTTCATTTACACAGTAAAAAAGAAAAAAGAAAGAAATCATCCCAAAAGTTGAACAGTATTTTTGTGACACTAGAGAGGTAATGACAGACCAGTGGTTAAGTAAATGTAAATAATTTCGGACTGCTTCTCCCACCATATGCCAAATCTGTAACTCTGGCAAGATCTCACTCACCTTTCTCTGCCTAGATTTTTCCAGTTGTAAAATGAATATCTTAGCAACCATCTGAGTTGTTATAAAATACAGATTAAGCTCCTGGTACAATGCCTAATAAAATACTAATTGTTAGCTGATTCTTATATTAAAAATTAGAGCCCTGTTTCATTTTAGTATAGAATGGTCTCTAATAAAAAAAAAAAAAAGCATTGCTTAGATAAGCATTATGTAGCTGCACCCCTGTAGACTAAAAAGTAATTTACTTTTTTGGATTTTCCCCACAGATATGACACAACCCAAGTTCATTTACACAAACTTAAATGAATTAAGACTTGATTAGTCACCTAAAAAGATTTCACCATTGATTCCTCCAAAAAACTTCTTTCAGCACATTAGACCAAAAATCAAATTAAAAAAAAATAGTTTCAAACTTTTCTAGAATCAGATTTTATAAAGTGACATATACTTCTAATTCTGATTCCTATCAAATGGATTGATGCATATGGAAACACTGAGTACATGTGCATTGTATTTACTTACTACTTTAAACATACTTTTATTAACCACAGAAAAACAGAATGTATTGATACTACAGAAAATCCACACTATCATATAAGATCTTTGTTTAATCAAAGATTTCAGTCACATATTTGCTGTAACCATTAGCTAAACAATCAAGTACCCTCAAAAGATCTCACAGGAGTAACCAAATGGTACAAAGTTTTAAGGTAAAACTGGGCCCTCAAAAACCTTATCAGTGAGGAAATATTGCATCTCTAAAATCATGGTTGCTTAATTTAGCTAAAGAAATAGAAATAGCATTACTCCCATTACATAAATGACTACCACCATCCAAATGGAACACCAAAGGTGTTAGTTATTTTCTTTGCCTGACTGCAGAGTTGGATGCCCTTTCAAGCATCAACAAGTAGTAAAAAGCCATGAGCTAATTATTAAATGAAAGCACCTCTATTCCTCTTCAACAGAAATGAACAAAGTAGCCAAGTAAATACAGGGCTTTCAATTTCAACTCCAATGTTTACTCTCCAACATTACAACTGAACTTAACTGGGCTGCTGGAACGGCTCCAGGAGTTAACAAGAAAAACTGTGGTCCGTTGAAAAAGTCAGTTCTAGCTTAGGGTGACCAGACGTCCCGCTTTTGAACAATTTGTCCGGCATCCCGCGACATTTTTAAAAAGTTTCGATTTTTGGAAAGAATGCACGAACAGGCAGGAGAACAAGAAGGGAATATACGGTTTCGGCTGCCATGTGGCTATTTCACCAGAATATGAGTCTTATATTATTTTTGTTAATTTTAAAATGTTAAACTGTAATAATAACAAATAATTGCTGAGAAGTGATTATGGAGAACTGCTTATCAAAGTTTGCATTGTTGTCAGGCCCGGCCCTGCCCCACCCACCCCCCCACCCAGCTCCCACCCCGCCCCCCAGCCATGTCATCCCGCCTTACGATGTTAAAATCTGATCACCCTATACTAGCTGTTATGAGCCACTTTATGGAAATGCAAAGAAAGAAAAAGAATGGGAAATAAAATTTCATAGCCCTACCATCATATGCTTTACACATATATGCAATATATGGTTTCATAGGCAAGGGACAGAGGCTCTGAGAATTTAAGTGCTTGTCCAAAGTAACCCAGTAAGAAAATGACATATTCTTGATATCCACCCATGTCTGTGTGACAAAAATCAGAGCAGGCACAAGGAATGCTACTTTTTATAGTTTTGGAAAAATTAATCTCTAAAGAAAGTCTTTCACGTGGCATATACTAAAATAATATGTAATTTGAATAGATGAATCCCAATAGGAAGGTTCCAAGAATAAGTTAGTTTTGAGAAGTTGTGTCATCTCTCATTGTCTCTTTTTCTTTCCGTCTGATAAACAGTGAAAAAAGATTATCTCTCACACAAAGATGTTATAGGGACCTAGCATCTAACAAGGTCATTTAAACGTTGGTGATTTTTAATGCAATTATTCCTGTTCTCATACACAAAATTAAAGAAGTCTTTACTCTCTACTGGGTCACCTGTTGAGAGCTCTCTGAGGAAGGCATTGAGTCTTTTGTCTTGATGGAGTTTGGCACATAGTAAATGTTCAATAGTCAGACTTAATATATGCATATGGATGGAAAATAAAACAACAAGGTATTCCTTTTAAAAGTTTTCTGAAGACACAAGATCTTCACAGGAAATCTTAGTTAAAGAGAATGAGGGGAAAAGACAGAATTTCCATATATCATATAAAGAAAAACCAGGTTGACATGTACATGAAAAATACCTCAATTCAGTTTTTCTTCATTTTAAAATGAACTGCCCCCAGCTCTCAAAATATATATAAAACCTCATTGTGCTCTGAAACCTTCTACTACCCACCAGTTAATTACCTGTCCCTTTATGCAACAAAGGAAGAGCTGAAATCAGTTCTTCGTGGGTTGATTGACTGTACTTACCTTAAACGTCTCTGAACCAATATTTATATGTTTAGCCTCTCTCATTTATTATTCAATTTGATGGGTCAATTTACCTGTTGATATGTTAACTGTATAGGAGCGGATGAGCTAATTTGGTGACGACACTCAAGGAAATCACTTTTAGTACCTTGAGCTGATCTTGAACCTGAAGAACTTGATTTGATCTCTGTAGCAAAAAGGTGGAGTCAGAAATGCATACTTTCCAAATGCTTGAGTAGAGCAGGAGAGCACAGTGATGAAGAACATAGGTTCTGCTATCAGATCTCACATGAAAACCTGGCTCCATCTCTTAAACTCAGGTAAGAAAACTGTATAAGCACCAGTTTCCTCCTGTATAAAAAGGGATAAAACAGATACCCTATAGGGTTCTTGGGAGGGCTGCATGAGCCAGTGCATGTGAAAGTTACCATCACAGTAAGAGGTATTAAAAATATTAGTAAAAGATAAGGATTATGATCTATTTTCAAACAAAGCACTACAACTGCTCTAACTGGCTAAAGATCCATAGAGATTTCTTTTCTCTTCAAACCATACCATTTCTTTTCACATACCCTCAAGCACTCACCTGGCTTCCTTTAGTTTACATGTACAAAAGAAAGTGCTAGAAAAAATAGACAACTATTTCAAAGACAAATTCCTCTACTGTGCCCTTCTTTGCAAAAAATAAATTTCTTAGACCATCAAAATCTTGATTATGAAAAAAGCAATTATTGAAAACTCATTATGGATAAAATGATGTGAGCGAGTGTTACTATGGATTTGAAAAAAATGAATAAATCTTCCTAAGAAAGTTACAATTTTGTGAAAAAACAAGCTTGTAATCAAAACAAAAATAAAAAATAGAAGTTAATACATGCTCTGACAGAGTTAGAGGTTAAATACCAGGAAAGAAAAAGGGAAGAGGAAATAAATCTTGCTTAAAGATCTGTGAAAGCTTCAAGGAGAAGGTGGAATTTGGAACTAGGCCTTGAAAAATGCGTGGATTCCTCTGGGCAGTGAATTGGGCCAGTAGAATTCCATACTAAATTTGTAGCGCAGAGAGGTGGAGAGACTCCTTAGCACTCAGGAGAAGCTACAGCAGGCCCCTGAAGTCTGAAAAGAACGTGTTTGGGAAAGAGACCGCAGGAGACAGGCCAGAAAGTAAAGTTAGGACCAGGCACTCATGCATGCTTGATGCCTACCACAGTCTGCCCTATATTGCACGGGCCACAAAGACTGTTTTAGAAAGTGGAGCTTGATAGAAATTAATCCGTGATTTGGAACTGTCCTTGTGGTATACTAAATATTTAAAAAAAAAAAAAAATGAGGGCAAGAAAGATTGTCACGACAGCACAAGTCTAAACACTCATATTAAAAAAAAATAATAAATGGAAACTTCAAAGGATATTAAGAATCCACAGGATTTAGCAGTTTTTAAACCTTATAGTATAAAAATACATTTTTTTTCCATTCAGGGTAAAAGTCAGCCAGCCCCCTTGGCTGAATGGGGCCGGGATAGGAGGAACTGACCAGCATGTGTGACCAATAGTCAAAATAACTCCCCCCACAAGAGTTGCTGAGTGAAGGTTCAATATTGGTTATAATGGGTTTGTACACTGTACAAAACAGGTACCATCTGGCAGAGAGCAATAGCCAAGGTCTCAAGGTACTCACAGTGTGTGATATTTTTAGAAGTCAGGATGGGTCAAAGTTCCAGGTGCGTCTCTCTGACACATAGCAGGATCCCAGTTAGTAAGAGGCCACAGAAATTGAGATCCAGGCCCCAAAAGGAAAAAATTAGCAAGAGCTCACCAGGGAGTCAGAGCCCAGCTAAATGGACTGAAGTTCAGGGCAGGACTCCAGTGAGGCATAAGCAAACACCCATGGGTTCAGTGGAAAGAGCATAGTCCCCAGGCAAATGGATGTTGAGAACTCACTGGACAACAGAGCTTCCAGTAGCGAGAATAACTCCAGGCCACACCCACTGGTCAAAAGGCTTTGCCTGGATAAACTAACCAACTTTGACCAAACAGTTGAAAGTCTTCAATGCCAAGAAAAGCTGAACAGAACCCAAACTAAAATTAGGAAGCATGAACATGAACTTGTGACAGAAGTTTTTCTGAACTTCTAACTTAAATTCCTTTATATAGGTATAATGGTATACTTTACCAAAAAAAAAAAAAAAAAGAAAAAGAAAAGAAAAATGGATACTTAGTACAACAGACATAAAAATATTGTTTCTCAAAGAAAAATATTAAATATAAGAGAAAGTCTGTCAGTCTATCATCATCTCTGGAGAACTTGCACAACTGGGCCCAGTTTCACTGGTAACCACACCTGCCCCTGCCCAGCCCAGATGTCATACTCACACTAGACTACCGCACATTCTCCAACCTTAATGCCTCCATTTGAGTGTCTCTCCCTTTTCTGTCTTGGCAACCACCAATTATATTCTTCACCTCCACTGTCAGACCCCTGGCCTTCAGGCAGAACTAATCACTAAATGAATTCCTACAGCATTTTCCACATACCTGTCCTGGGATAGGATCGACTTGTCCTCCAAGATCAGTGTGAAAGAGTTCCCTCCTCCAGGAAGCTTCAGGGCATCCCTGTTAGCCTTTATTACAGGCTCAGCCACAGATTATCCCATCACTTGGCTATTTTTTCATGAGAGTTATGAACTTTTCACAAGCCACATCTAAATCTTATTCATCTATGCCCACTACTTAGCCCAGTTTCTGGCACGATGTAATTCATCACACCCAGTGCTAGGCATAGTGGCTCATGCCTGTAATCCTAGCACTCTGGGAGGCTGAGGCAGGAGGATCTCTTGAGCTCAGGAGTTAGAGGCCAGCCTAAGCAAGAGCAAGACTCCATCGCTACTAAAAACAGAAAAATTAGCCTGGTGTGGTGATGAGTGCCTGTAGTCTCAGCTAGTTAAGATGCTGAGGCAAGAAGATCACTTGAGCCCAGGAGTTTGAGGTTGCTGTGAGGGAGGTTAATACCACAGCACTCTCCCCTGGCAACAAGGAGAGACCCTCTCCCTTAAAGAAAAAAAAAAAAAGAATTCACCAATATGTTGACTAATTTAATCAATATTTTTCCAGTTTTCCAATAACTGATAAGGTTTTCAGGACTTATTAACTTTTTAATATTAATCTTTATAATATGAAGATATCAATCCTAGATAAGGACTAGTCATTTATGACAGATTTTTCAAAACTGGAGAATTTTGACAGAAGTGTTCCATTCAATTTAACAGTGGAACTCTGATAATTTAACCCTACTCATGTCCTTAAGTGGATTTCTGGATTTCCCATAATAATAGGTTACTGCGTGTCTGCTCACTAGTATGAACTCTGAACAAGAACTGAAAGTATTTATTCTCACCATCCCATATCAGGAAGTTTTATACTTTTTTTGGCATCACCAATTATCCAGAACCCATCAAAACCTGCAACCCCCCTTATGTTCTAGACTATTCTCCACTTTCCCAGGCACTACCACTCTACTACTCATTTATACACTACTTCTGCTCTTGCTAGAAACCCCTCTGACAGTAGCTGCTAAGTATCTACACCCTTGGCTTATGATAGATGACTCTAACAGCCCAGAGGATGCTGAGACTTAAATATATAAAAATAAGTTACCCCAAATGACACATTGACATAAACTGGGATTGCATTTCAACTTACTCCAAAGTGTATGCTCTATCCACTACACCAACTGCTCTCAACTTTCCCCATGATCAAAATCACCTGCAGGGCTTATTAAACCAGAGAGTTGGAATCTGCCCTCAGACTTTCTCATCAAGTAGGTCTGGAGCGGGTCTGAGACTCTGCATTTCCATCAGGCTCCCAGTTGGTACTAACACTACTAACCGAGGACCACAGTTTAAGAACCACTTTACAATACCATAACCATAAAGTTACTTACTTAGTTGAAATATATCTCGTTAATTCAGGAACCCTCAAGATGATTTGCTCTTAACAGAGGGCACCCTTGAAGAAAAACATTCCTGATGGAAAAAAAAATGGTGTTCCGTGACAGAGGTGAGACAGAAGGGTTTGGATAAAGTGCTGTTGACATGTTCCTAAAAGGGAGAATTCAATACAAGAGCAATACCAACTTCCTTAAAACCAATTGAAAATTGAATGCAATTAATTCTCATTCTAAATGAATGCTACTTAGAAAAGTAATGCCTGAGAACAGCCAAGAGAATGTTGAAAACAATGTTAAAAAAGAATATTGACCATATGATCCTTAAAAGACCTACCAGGCTGGCACGGTGGCTCACATCTGTAATCTGAGCACTCTGGGAGGCCTAGGCAGAAGGATCTCTTGAGATCAGGAGTTCAAGACCAGCCTGAGCAAAAGTGACATCCTGTCTCTACTAATAATTAAAAAATTAGCCAGGTGTCATGGTTGGTACCTATAGTTCTAGCTACTTCTGAGGCTGAGTCAGAAGGATCAATGACTTGAACCTAGGAGTTTCAGGTTGCTGTGAACAAGGCTGATAGGGCACTGCAGCCTGGGCCAACAGAGTGAAACTGTCTCAAAAACAAACAAATAAAAAAAATCCTACCATATCATGAAGACATACTATAAACACACCTCAAGTAAAATATACTGACTGACACAAATGAAGGAAAAAATAAAAGAGCTAAATGGAAAGCCTGGTAATACTCAATGAATAAAAATATTATAAAGTTGTTATTGAATCAATTGGAAAGGATCAGTGTGCTATAGGTCATGTTGAAGCAATTAATTTTAAATTTAGAACCTCTATAATGTAAAAGAAGAATATACTTCATTTTGTTTCTGTCAATTATCATAAATTTAAGATAAGAGAATATTTTAAAGACTTATAAAGTGTGGGCTTTTCCTTCCCTAGACAAAAGAAAGAAAGTAGAATTGTCTCTATAATAATAATAAAACCAGAAGGCTAAAAATGCTTCCATCAGCAAAGCTGCATGATAAATGATAAAACTGACTAAATATTTAGAACATAAGACACAAAGCATCAGGTAAGTTTTACACATTAAGAGCTTTACAAAATCAATGAGAGAAATGCATAAATATAAGAGATAGGAATAGAACAGATACGAAGGAAATTTGTAAAAGAAAAACAAATGAAAATATTTTAAGAGTTCCTCAAACTCTGAATATTTCAAGAGTTTCTCAACATATTTCAAGAGTTTCTCATTTTTAAATACAAATTTAAAAATAATCAGATACTTCCTCTGATTAGGTCGGAAACTGTAAGTTTTGACAATTCAGTAAGTGATTGTTTTCAATCAAACTGAAAAATGGAAAAATGGGATGAAGGCTCAGTGATGTCAGGAAATGTGCCAAAGTGTCAAACACAAAACCAATCTGAAGCACAGAAAACAACTGCTGAGAAACTTGATATGTTTTTACTGTTCATAAACCTGAAGCCAGTTTCTCTCTGACTTTCATTTATAGTGTGTCCTTGACTTAAAAAGCTGGAAAATTTTTAAAGATTTTTTTGGGATGTGGGGAACAGCTAGTTTTGTCACTGGATTTTTTTTTTAAACTTCATAAACTCAAATTTTTCTCATTCAGAAAAGTTTGTTGTAATGAGCAAAATGCTATCACTTTTATTAAAATATGAGTACTATCTGGAAACTCAATAATGCTTCAAAATTACCTAGTGTTCTGAAATCAGCAAATAAAGATGTAAGACAAGCATTCATATCATTCAAATAACAGCTAGTTTCAGTGAGAATACCGGCATTTATGAGAAAGCATACCAGTTCCAACGGTAAACACAGTCTAGGGGGCCACCCCTTCCAGGGTCATGCCTTCTTTTCTCCAAGACTTTGAGGTGCTCAGCAGTTTTCAGTAGTTTATGAGCAGCGGTAATCTAGTTAGAATGACTTACATGAGAAAAAAGTGCAGCTGTCTGCTTTTTTATTAAAATTATAATCTCCCTTGCTTCAGAAAATTGACAATTTTGTCTTTAATTAGGTGATTAGCCACATGAACATGCATCTGACCAGACATAAAGATGCCACCACGAACCTCAAAGCTCCTTACAGATGTCATTCCACTCTCTGGACCCAAGAGAATCTGTGCTGTCAGGAGAACCTCATCAAAAAATAGAGAGGATTAACAAGCCGTAGTATATGTATACCATGGAATACTATTCAGCTGTTAAAAAAGATGGAGACTTTACAGCCTTTGTATTAACCTGAATGGAAGTGGAACACATTATTCTTAGTAATGCATCACAAGAATGGAGAAGCATGAATCCTATGTACTCAATTTTGATATGAGGACAATTAATGTCTTAGTACATGGTAGGGGAAGGGGAGAGCAGAGAGAGAGAGAGAAGGAGAGAGGAGGGTGGAAGAAAGGAAGAGCACAGAGAGGGAAGGAAGGGGGAGTGGGGGGTCTTGGTGTGGGTGTGTGACACACCTTTGGGGGACAAGACACAATTATAAGAGGGTCTTTACCTAACAAATGCAATCACTGTAACCTGGTCTCTTGTACCCTCAATGAATCCCCAACAATGAAAAAAAAAAGTATGCATTTTTAAAAATATTCTGCTTTTCATGTATATATGCAGATGGCAAACTATAAAAAATGATGTTTAATGGAGTCTAAATAAGCTTTTTCAGAAAGTTTAAAATATTCTAAGTGATTAAAAAAATAGAAAGGAAATGCATAACCTATTTAAACAGAACCGTAATTTCAAGACAAGTGTTATCAACAGTCAGCAAGTAGTTCTCCTCTGACATATTACTTGTAATGCAAAGGGGCTGTTTCTCACTTACAGAGTATGTGGAAATTATGTGACTGCTGGAAGGCTGTGCTGTGAGCAGTTCCCAGTCTGTGTACAGGGATGGAACCCGAGTCATGGATATGGGAGGCACAAAGTAAAATCTATCTTTTTACACAAGGGGTCTATTTTGTGAACTCAGAGATAAGGTCTTTTCATTAGAAATCACTGCCAGCAATAAAGTCCAGGGAAAGAACATATTTGGTTAGTTGGTTATTTTCTTCCCTCGAGGAAGAGGGAAGTTTCATAATATGCACATTGTGCTCTTACTATCTCCACATCTTACTGAGAAGAGCCTTTTCTAATGATTCCTAGGGACTAGAAAACCTGCTCACAGAGAATTATATTCCACGAATTCATACATTTAAAAAACCACGTGATTTATTTGGGAAACCATAATCTTAAACCAAGTATCAACGACTAAGTCACTAAATAGAAAGCAAGACTGGGCAGCTTAAGCCAAACTTGTGAATTTTGGGTATGACTGTTTAAAAAAACTTTGGCAACTTAGCTACATTTAATCATTAAATGAAAATCACAGTCAATGAGTTTTATTACTTCACCAGTGTTTCACGGCTTTACATATAAACATTCCCCATTAATAACCATCAGCCTGTGGGATGGGGAGGTTAGCCTCATTTTCAGATAAAAAGGAAAACAAAAACACAGGTGCAAAGAGATTAATTTGTCCAAATTCTCATAACTGTTCAAAGGCTGAGCCAAGATTCAACAACAGGTCTCCCTATAGTGCCAGTGTCTCCTGATCAAACCTTCACTCAAGTCAGTCACACGTGTAAGGCAACAACGGGGACAACTGGAGTCTGTTGGATAAAGACTGACCTCCACTGTTGCCTGATGGCAAACTGGCAGCACTGCCCCTCTGCCTGATGAGGTGGGGTGGGGGTTGGGGGGCTGGGATCCTCAGGCAGGGAAGGTGCAGGCCAAAGCCAGCCACCTCTTAAAGACGTAGCACTAATTCTCATCCCTCCTGGGTTGTTGCTATTCCCTTTAGGAATTAATTTCCCCTTTGGCCTGGCCCTTGCAATCCACTGCCCCTGGTTAGGGTAGTAGTCAGGCTGGGAAAGGTAGTTTTGATACTTGGTTCTGATCAAGAGAAGTCAATGCTAATTTCCCAGAGTCTAATGAAAACTAATCTCAGGGAAAATTTTGATGGGGGCAGGAAGAAAGCATATGAATATTAACATATTCTTTATTCATGGAAACTTTCTGGGAAAGTTCATTAAGCCATCTTGAGAACCAAACACAATTTCATCCAAGCAGCACAGGAAAAAAGAAAAGTTTTTGAAACTGCATAGTAATTGGCATTTCAGAGATTTGGATTTTCCTTATTTTAAAACAGAGAGAGTATTGTTTACACTGCCTTGGAGATTGTTCAAAGATGTACTTTTAATAAGACCAAAACATGTTTTCATTCCGGGCAAAGTGATTTTATTCCATAAGTATAATTTCCATGTACACTACAGTAATATTTTCAATACAATTGGCTGCTAATGCCCAGTGCAGTATATGCCACATGGTTCACTCTTAATAAGTATGTGTTAATGTTTTTTTTTTTAATCAATGAACTATTGATTCGACCAGGAAGATTTCTTCTTATTGTTACACTAGGTTATTAGTAAATAGTTTCAAATCCAATTCTCTCCAGCTAACCTAAGTTTAAGTCTCCCTCTTTAATAAATTCCTGTCCACAGTCCCAGCTTCTTCATCCTTCAAAGGAGACTGAGAATTGCCCAATGTCTTACCCTCCTTTCCCACAGACTCCTCGTGGGGAACTCACAGGCTGCACTTGAAGAGACACATACCTCTGAACCAAGTAGGTAATTACACAGATAGACACCCAGCTTCCCAACTTACTCTTAATAACTGACTACTCCTATTTCCCCCTAAGGATGTACCTTCTGTGGGCTGGGTCTCCCCTGATGACAAATCACAGGGCCATCCCACACAGGTTTCTCTGCAGCTTGTAACGGTTTCCCAGTCTCTAGCTGTGTAATAAACCCTGGGGCTAGTTTCCTCACTGCCTCTTGCAGTCTTTCAATTCTGGAATCACTTCATCCAAGCCTTAACTCACACATCTTCATATTTAACGATTTCACTGGAAACAAACCAAATGCGCAACAGGTAAAAGGTTAAAACAGATACAGTTTGCTATGCTACTGTTTCAAAAAATATTTTTAAAAGAATTTTTAATAATTGAAAATCTACAATAAAGTCCAGGAAGATATGAATATAAAAATAGTACACGTAAATATCTAAATGCTCATTTAAAAGTCCAGAAAAGGCTGGACGTGGTGGCTCACGCGTGAGCTCACAGGTTCCAGACCAGCCTGCGCTAGAGTGAGACCCCGTCTCTAAAAACAACCGGACTTTTTGGCAGGTGCCTGCAGTGCCAGCTACTTGGGAAGCTAAGGAAAGAGAATCACTTGAGCCCAAGTTAGAGGTTGCTGTGAGCTATGACGCCATAGCACTCTACCTGGGGTGATAAAGTAAGACTCTGTCTCAAAAAAAAAAAAAGTCCAGAAAGAAGCAATCTAGCCACAGTATTAATATAGCTGAAAGAACACTTATTTCAAGATATAAATCAGTGTTCTTCTAATAATTGGGAACACGTTGCTGATTAAATTCCCATTTTCGAAGTCCTTTATGCATATTCGTGTATTAAAATCTCTGGGTCTCTGGGAAGAACTTTAGAGAAGAAAACAGTGTAACTTTATTTAACCTTCATCTTCCCAAAATTCTTTGACTATAGAGGGTGTTTTTACAGGAAACAGGTTAACTTGTACCTTAATCAGAATATACCTTGGAAAATGCTAAAACAAACGTCAGTTGTATTATTTTCTATAGATGGCATAATTGTTTTCTTTACATATTCATATTGATTTCAAATATTGCGTGATAAGCATGTTAATCTTGTAATACAAAAATAAAAAATAGCAAAAACAGTGTTTAATCCCTTTTAAGATCACTCCTACTATTATGTGTCATATCTGCTTTGTCACAGTTCTGGCAGGTCTCAGAGACAGAATGCAAAGTGGGAAGCAGACAGATTTCAAATGACATTCGGGTTTCAGTCACAGATCTGCCACTGCCTGGCCACGGGATCCTGGACAAGTTATACTGCAAACCTCGGTTTTCTCTCTTCTGTACACTCTGGATAGCTACTACTGGGTACCCACTGAATGTGATCATTAAATGAAGGAGCACACCATGTACTTCACACAGTACCTGGTAGATCATTCACTGAATGCTTATTACCATACTTGAATAACCACAGCCACACAAACTACAAGTCACTGTTTTATTTTTTTTTTAATAAGTTGTTATTTTTTTTTTTCTTTTAGAGACAGAGTGTCACTTTATCACCCTGGGTAGAGTGCTATGACATCACAGCTCCCAGCAACCTCCAACTCCTGGGCTTAGGCGATTCTTTTGCCTCAGCCTCCCAAGTAGCTACTACAAGCTACAGGTACCTACCTCAACGCCCAGGTATTGTTTTTGTTGTTGTTGCAGTTTGGCCGGGGCCAGGTTCGAACCCACCACCCTCGGTATATGGGGCTACTGAGCCACAGGCGCTGCCCCTAGTCACTGTTTTTAAATTACTGTGTCCTTGATCATTTTAATTAAGGGAAATGTGAATGAATTTATAAATATTTATCCAATCTCTAAGGCAATTAAGGCTTCATATTATCACGTACAATCTTATGAACACATTTATTTAAAGGTAAATTTACCACAAGCATCTTAAGAAACTTTTTAAGTGCAGTGTTCATGCATGGGTATAATTTATTCTATCTGGAAATTCCTATTTCCATTTACTTAGAAAAGAATAGCTCTTAAATCATGTGGAAGTTTGGATTGTGTCTTTTTTTTTTTGAGACAGAGCCTCAAGCTATCCCCCTGGGTAGAGTGCCATGGCATCACAGCTCATAGCAACCTCCAACTCCTGGGCTCAAGCGAGTCTCCTGCCTCCGCCTCCCAAGTAGCTGGGACCACAGGCACCCGC
>CAUYQV010150814.1:0-40848 GCA_963574575.1 Galagoides demidoff | reverse complement strand
GCTCGGCGCCTGTGGCTCAATCGGCTAAGGCGCCAGCCACGTACACCTAAGGTGGCAGGTTCGAATCCCCAGCCTGGGCCCGCCAAACAACAATGATGGCTGCAACCAAAAAATAGCCGGGCGTTGTGGCGGGCGCCTGTGGTCCCCGCTACTTGGGAGGCGGAGGCAGGAGACTCGCTTGAGTCCAGGAGTTGGAGGTTGCTGTGAGCTGTGATGCCATAGCACTCTACCCAGGGGGATAGCTTGAGGCTCTGTCTCAAAAAAAAAAAAAATAATAATAATAATAATTTTGTTTGGCTCGGTGCCTGTGGCTCAATCGGCTAAGGCACCAGCCACATACACCTAAGGTGGCGGGTTCGAATCCCCAGCCCAGGCCTGCCAAACAACAATGATGGCTGCAACCAAAAATGTCCAGGCGTTGTGGCGGGTGCCTGTGGTCCCAGCTACTTGGGAGGCGGAGGCAGGAGACTCGCTTGAGCCCAGGAGTTGGAGGTTGCTGTGAGCTGTGATGTCACGGCACTCTACCCAGGGGGACAGCTTGAGGCTCTGTCTCAAAAAAAGAAAAAGAAAAAGAGGCAGATTCCAGGCTGCTTGTAAACAAAGGGGAAGACAGAACAAAAAACCAAGAACGAGATCCCGAGCAGTCTGGGTCTGCATCTGGAAGGCACGTGAACTCCCAGGACGCTGATGCCATCTGCCTGGCCTCTCAGAGGGGCAGGAATAGAGCTTTGCTCCATGAGTGGCAAACAGGTCCAACTCAGTGACTCTCTACCTGACATGATTGTTTCCCTCCTGGGGATAAATGGCATCATCTGGAGACATTTGGGGTTGTCACAGCCTGGGTGTTACTACTGACATCTCACAGGTGGAGACCGAGTGCTGCTGACAGTCCCAGGAGAGCCCCTACAGCAAAGAATGACCTGGTCCCCGGTGACAGCAGCGCGGGGACATCCTGGTGAAATGCCCAGCTGGCAGGAGTCTGCCCAGGTCGGGGTGCGCGGGTGTCTGCTGAAGCATCTACCCCGGCACAGGAGGGAGTGGCAGCATGGTGACGCCTGTCGGTCTCCCTCACCTCTGTGGTCTGGTCTTGTCCTAGCATCAAGGGGTTCTTACCAGATGCAATAAGGCTAGACAAGTAAAACCTGCTTCTAACCAGAGCCAGAGAAGGAATTTTGAACTAGATTCAGTGAATGAGCATGTTTTTGTTTCTTTCTTCAGAATATTTATTAAGCACCTACTGTATGCCAGGCCTTGGGCTAAGCCCTGGTGTGCAACATTCAACTAACAAAGACAGTGTTTGTTTTCACAGAACCCACGTTCTCCTTAGGAAGACAGATTGTAAAGAAAAGAAGCCCGAGTTTGGGGGGGGGGGTCCTGTGAGAGAGAGCACAGCCTGGAGGTGGGTCTGTGAGGGGGCTTTAGGAAGGGTGGCCGGGGAGAGCTCCCCTGAGGCGTGAGACTGGCGGGATGAGCAGGACCCGGCTTTGAGAGGGAAGCAGGTGCCAGGATGAGGCCAGGCAGTGAAGAGGTCAGGTGGGAGGCACCAGTGCGGGTCCACTGTGCAGCAGGCAGTCTGTCCACTTTAAGAGCACCTCCTCTTTCATCTGCTTTAAAATTGCACATTGGAGTAGATATTATGAGAACAGAGGCCTTACAAAGAGTGTGAACCCCTTACAGGCAGTTCACCAGTGGGAGTGAGGAGGTGGGGGTGGTAATGAAACAGGAGAGTTTCTGGATTAAAAAGGAAAACTAAGCTCCCGGTACCCAGGAGAGGAGGGTGGAAGAGACAACTAGGGATACTGTGTATACGGAGGGTGCCAAAAAAATGCATGTACATTGTAAGAAAAGAAAAAACTGTCTTATAATTGTGATACTCAAGTCACATACGACTTCTGCAATTACAACAAGTGCTCAAACGTAACTTGTATTCATCTTTTGTTATCGTATGTGTTAGTGTTCCAATTTTAATAGTTTTTTCCTTTCTTAAAATATGTACATGTTTTGGCACCCTCTGTATTTTTCAACAGTGTCCTTGGTTGGATTTCCCTAGAACCCGAGACAAGCATGTGAGGGTGGGTGGTTTATCTGAGATGTGGGCCCGGGGTTGCCAGGAACCCTATCCCTGGGACATAAGGTCAGGTAGAATCAGCGGTCCTGGCTGGGGGGCAAGGCGGCCAGGCCTCTATTTCCCACTCCTCCTAGTAATGGTATTCAGAAACTTCACACCAATGTGCCTTCCTTAGTATGAGTCTTTTTTTTTTTTTTAATTTTGGGCACTTGGTGAGTCTTTTTATCCTATAAACTCATGACGTTGACTTGTGAGAAGATTCTGGCAAACTCCTAGTCTCTCTTCTTGGCAGATGTAGCCAAGATAATCCTTCCTTGTCCTTTCTGACTTTAACAAAAACATAAGGCCCTCAACAGGGATAGTCACCTTCCAGCCCCGAGAGGTGGGGGACAGAAGTGATCTGACGGATTTCTTCGCGATGCTGATCTCACACCAGCCACCTCTAGAAGTTGCTTCATGTGGGAGGGAGACAAACCCCTGTCTCTCTGAGCCACTGAATAGTTTTCTTTTTACTTGCAGCCAAAACATTTCACATGATGTACCCTTGTAACTTCTGGGGGAAAACACAAATATTTTAATAATAAAAAATAGTTCAAGGCAATTTGACATTCCTTTTCTCAAAATTACTGATGTGTAGGAAGATAAGTCTATTTACTATTTACTGCTGTCCCTGTTGATGTTATTGGCAAGGCACTTACTTCTGCTGGGAAAGATATAGACCCCCTCAAAAGGGATAGACTGTGGTCATCAAAGATACTTAGCACAAGAGGACCACTGAAGGGAGTTGGTACCAGACAGATGAAGGCCCATGGGCCGAGTCTGGCCAGCTTCTGCTTTTATACACAAAGTTTTAATGGGACACAGCCGTGCTGATATGCCCACTGTTGGCTGAGGCTGCTCTCACACTGCAGTGGCAGAGGTGAGTCATTAAGACAGATACTGTATTACAAAGGCCTAAGGTTTTTACTCTCTGGCCTTATAGAGGAAATTTTGCAGACCTCTCAGCTAGGCTGTTAGGCACTAGAGACTAAGGAGGGAGTGGCAAGTGGCCAGCGGGCCCAGGGAGATGGTGCTCACATCAGGAAGTAGCAGGTGGGAGATACCCCGTGGCAGGTGTTGGGGAACAGGGGATGAGCCCAGAAGACCCACTGAGCACCTGCAGGAGAAGGGGCTAGCATGGGGCCCAGCCACACAAGTGAAGGGAGAAATTCCCTGCCCCCTGTGCTCCATTCTCTCTGTCTCAATTACAGAGAAGTCAGTTAGTCCTGGACCAGGTTGGGAAATAGTGATGATTCAGCATCGTGAAGAAGTCGGTCAAATTACCCAGGCTCCCTTTCCCCACTGCAGAATTCCTAAATCAGGCCTGTTACGTTCAGTGACAGATGGAGGCTTTGGTATCAGATAGCTCTGGACTCAATGCTAACACTAATATATGTTCCCACTAAGCTATCGGCCATATTGGCTTTGCCCAATAGTTTACTCAAGGGTGGATAGGGTGGATAGGGATAATTACAGGGCTTGTTTGAAGGCAGTTACATGGCAAGAGGACGTTCTATGAAAATGTTATTCCGTCATAAGGAGCCCTCGGTGGGACGCTTGGAATCAGTCAGCCAAACTACATATACACTTGTTGTTTGACTCAGAAGCTGACTTCTAGGTGTTTATACAGAAGTTACACTGGGAAAAAGTCTGAAAAGCAGTTCACAAGGCTGTTTGTCGTGGTTCTCCTTGTCATAGCGAAATATTAGAACCAACCCCCAAGAACAGCGAGAGGGGGCTGGGTGGTGGTGGCAGGTCCACACCACGAGCTCGGTGCACCTGCCAGGAAGACCGTCAGGCACCGCAAGTGAGGACAGCAAGGCAGAGACAAGCGGTGGGTGGGGTGCCACTCGCAGTCTAAGCAGGCAGCACATGGCACAGGTAGGTCCCCGGAACAAGGTCTCCAGGGCTGAGACGGCACATCTCAGAGTGCACAGGGTGCAGGAAGGAAACTGTAGACTGTCAGCATTTGCTCTTACCTGAGATAATGAAGAATTGGGCTACACTAAGTTGTGATGGACACAGGTGCCCTGTTTGGTCCATCTGCCAGGTGGCCTCGTCACTGTGATGGTGGCTCACAGAAGAGCCTGGAGTCTGGGAGGACCCTGGTTCTGCAGCCCTGGGAGTGTGACAGGCACTGCCTCTGTGTCCCCTTGCCTGCTGCTGGCTTCCCTTCCTGGTCTCCGGCATGACATCAGCCTGGTTTGGCTTTTTAAAAAACATTTCTAAAGATGAGTTCCATGCTTTTATTTCCCATAAGTTCACAGTTTCTGATTTAGTGACTTTTTTTGTGATAGCATGTGTCTGGTAGTGAGATACTACTTAATAGAAAAAAAATAAGATTAGGACAGGT
The DNA here is from genome assembly GCA_963574575.1 of Galagoides demidoff. NCBI lineage: Eukaryota > Metazoa > Chordata > Mammalia > Primates > Galagidae > Galagoides > Galagoides demidoff. The sequence continues at coordinate 36,388 of CAUYQV010150814.1, read as the reverse complement.
CCCTTCAAGGTGACATTTTAACGCTGAGTGAGGAACTGCTTCTCAGAAGGTTTTCCTGGTACAGAGAGAGCTGTTTAAGATGACACCTGTAAGAATTCATCATTATTTGATTTCTTCTACCAAAAAACAATGTATTTGCTCCCTGTCAAAACACTTTCGCAGGTGTTTCTCTTAATCTAGAAATGGAATTTCCTACCTTTAAAAAAAAATCTTCCAAAGAATTTCAGTTATGTGAAAAAACCTCAGCACACAAGGAAAAGGTGTTGTCTCCTGGCTGGTTTGCTAGAGCTGCTGATTGACATGGAAGATGTGAGTTTACTGTTCGGTATCCCCACTTCACAGATCAAGAAAGTGAAGCGCAGGCCGGTTCTATCGCTGAGGTGACACAGTTCTCAAGGAGCAGGATTTGGAAATAGGTTGGCTGGTCCGGGGCTGCGTTCTGTGACCCGTGTGCTGCCTGCCTCGTGTGTGTTTTGTAAATTGACAAATGCACGTAACTTGCAAAGGGCAGCTGTGCGTAAGGTAAACACCCAAAATGGAGTTAAACACTCAAGAATATTTTTCTTGATGGGACAGTTTATCCCAAAGTGCTGAGAGTCCCTCATCTATGAGAATTCTGGGGCCCTGCAGGGAATGAGGGGCCCTTCGCTGACTTGCCTGGGAGCATCTAGGTTTGCGGGCAGTGCCTGTGCCGTCACAGCTGCTCAGCAAATGCACAGCCATTCTCTCGCCCACCTGCCTGTTCCTGGCTCATGGCCTTCTGGAGAAGGCACCTGCTGCCTTATTTAAGCAGCTCCTCTACCAAAAGAGTCCCAGAATAGAACGGAACAGTTTTTTTAAGGCTTTTTCTAAACCATAAATACCAACTTCCAGCAGGGATCCCCATGCAGTGTGTCTCCTGTCCTTCCCCTAGCTGGGATGAACGGGCCCCTGGATTTCCAGCAGTGCACCCTTTTTTGACATTTCAGAGGTCGAGGTGCTGCTGGCCTTTTCTCATCTTCCCTCCTCGTGGCAGGGTGGGGCTGGCTGCCCACCTGTTGCTCCTCCCCCAGCTTCACTAGAGGAAGCACCCCCATGGGGAGGGGTAGGCATAGTGAGGGACCACAAGGGGGAAGGACTGAGTTCTGCTGGCAGCTGACGAGGAGTCCGGTAAGGTGCTAGGGGCGCTGCCATGGGTGGTATGTGGCCCTGCCCAGCTCCTAGTGGAACCAGCACCACCCAGAGACCCCCACCTGTGCTTACTGAAGGCGCGTTCCTGGGACAGCTCCCTGTGTCCTGTGCCAGGGAAGCCAACTTCTGAGAGCAGCACCATCCAGGCTCCCTTTGCTTCTGGCTTCAGATTAGGCTTAGCAGGGTAAGAGAAGAGTTGCTCCCTGGATTCTGGCTGGACTGAGATTCCCTCTGTGGCTGCAGCTCCCCAGACACTGGCTATTCATAGCCTATCCCTCAGACCAGGGATGAAAATGGCCGCCACCATCCCAGGTCCCCAGCACCCTGGCTTGTGCAGACCCCTGTCCGCCCCTCCATAAGCAGCTCTGGCCAGAGCTCTGTGGGGAATCTCTTCCCAGCCGGGCTCTGATGACACAGCGCTGATGATGATAATCAGAGTGAACTGTGTCTAGTTTGTGAGTCTGTCCAATCTTCCGGCTGTTTCTGACGTCAGTGGGCTTATAGGAGTTGCAGAAACCCCCGGGAGTGAAGATGTCGGCAAGAGTTCCGCATCCCATCCTCTCTCCAGCCCTCTGCTATTAGCTGAACTGTGTCTGCTGAAATGTGGATATAGAAGTCCTGAGCCCAGTGACTCAGAACATGGCGGTTTTTGGAGAAGGGGCCTTTGAAGAGGTAATTAGGTTAAAGTATAGCTGTAAGGGTAGGTCCTGATTCAGTCTGACCGGTGTCCCTGTTAGAGGAGGAGAAGAGGACACACGGAGACCCCAGGGATGCGGGTGTGCAGAGGGAGGACGGCATGGGTAGGCAGAGGAGGGTGGCATCTGCTGACCCCAGGGATGCAGATGTGCAGAGGGAGGACAGCGGGGACAGGCAGAGGAGGGTGGCCGTCTGCTGACCCCAGGGATGCAGATGTGCAGAGGGAGGATGGTGTGGATAGGCAGAGGAGGGGGCCGTCTGCTGACCCCAGGGATGCAGATGTGCAGAGGGAGGATGGTGTGGACAGGCAGAGGAGGGTGGCTGTCTGCTGACCCCAGGGATGCAGGTATGCAGAGGGAGGACAGTGTGGACAGACAGAGGAGGGGGCCGTCTGCTGACCCCAGGGATGCTGGTGTGCAGAGGGAGGACCACACAGACAGGCAGAGGAGGGGGCCGTCTGCTGACCCCAGGGATGCAGATGTGCAGAGGGAGGACAGTGTGGACAGGCAGAAGGAGGGGGCCGTCTGCTGACCCCAGGGATGTGGGTGTGCAGAGGGAGGACGGTGTGGACAGGCAGAAGGAGGGTGGCTGTCTGCTGACACCGAGATCTTGGACTTCAGGCCTCCAGGACTGTCATAAAATAAGTGCCTTTTGTGCCCCCGGTCTGTGGGGCTTTTTTCTGGCAGCCCAGGCCACCCCACCCAGCTGCTTCCACCCCAGTCTTTTCCCAGCTCCTGGATCCTGTGGCTGAGCCCACCTGGCCTCTCCATGCTCCTGTTTCGGCATCGCTCACTGGACCATTTTGTGTCAACAGGAGTAGGAGATGAGGAGGCCCTTCAGGGCACAGCTGTCTTGGACCATAGGAAATGTTTGTCTTCCGAAGTCATCTTTGATATGCGTGTGTTAATATCACAGACGTGTCCCCAGTACCCACACTGTCTCCAGGAACCACACAGCTCTGAAAACACTAGAGGTAGCTTTAAGAGAAACCTTAATAGAGTTAAGTTTGTTTTTCACAAATCAAGACACATCCACTTGGGGCCAAATCACGACATTCAGGTGAACCCGAAAATTACAACTTCTTTTGTAGGCAGTTATTGGAGGGCTGGGCCCGCTGGCTGCCTGCCCTCCTGAGCACTTGGGGAAAAAAGGGCTGGAATGTCTGATACAAAACCCAGCGCTTTAAAAGCGTGAGGCTTTCAGCTGTGACTCTTCCCATCCAGTCTCCGTCTCTGTGGCCCATTGATCTGCAAACCTGGCAGCCTCCTCGGGAGACAGAAGATTTAAGACAGAGCAGCCAGCTCCAATCTCCATTTTGTTCAAGAACCAAGAGGTGTGGAGGGTGGCTGGTTGGGAGCTTATTTCTGCCATAAGGCCACAAGACTCTTCTACGTATAAATCTGAGTTTAGGAAATTAAGTAGCGAAAATTTTTTCAAAATCTGTACTTACACTGTTTTCTGAAGGAGGTCTTTGTTGGCAATGGAAGGCAGAAAGTTTGAGTTAATTTTGGCAGTTTTAAGCAGTAATCAGTATTTTCTGAATTAGCAAACCCAGTAGTTTTTAGGATCATTGTCAAAGGTTAAAATTAAAAACTTGCTTGTTTTAAAACTTCAGTTGAATGCTTCCTAGCACAGGCCCTGGATTAGATGGGCAGGTGTATTGCCGTGTTGAGAAGTCTTTATTAAGTGCAGATCCCATCCTCGTCTGGTGTCAGCTTTTATATAATTTTTAATGTTTTCAGAAATTGTGAAATCACATGTTAGAGTTTTTGCTGTGAATTATTTTTGGAAGTCTTGTGCTAAGTCAGGCATGGCCACAGGAGATGGTACACATAGGATGGTGTGGACTATGCTTGGTGGACGCGTGCAGAAATTGATAGTGACGTGTTTAATTAGTGGATTGTTGAAGGTGCCGTGAAGGCTGGACTTGGGATAAAACCCTGATTCACTGTCATGGTGGGGATGGGGACAGGAAACTGGGTCAGACGGCCCAAGCTTGGAGGATTCCCAGGAGTCTGCAACCTGAGGAGGATTGCACTCAACTTGCTGTCTGGTAGAAGAGGGAATTGGTGACGGGGAGGGCTCAGGTCTGCTGGACAGCAGTGGGGGACTGGGGAGTATTCAGCCAGCTGGAAGTTTTATGGGGCCTGGGGGAGCCCCTGTTGTTACCAGTTCAGTGCCAGGATGGAGCACAGCTCTGGCACAGGGCAGGACCTCAGTATGTGCTTGTTGGTTTAAACTGAAAAAGGAAGAATGTGGTGAAACAGGGGAAATTACAGCAAGCTGGGTCATGAGGTCATGTCCCACCACTGGACTCCAGCAGAAACGCCACCACGAGTGGTGCTCAGAAAAGCAGGACTGCATTACTGGAGGTCACACCTGCTGGTGTCCCCAGGCCTGGGCGGTCACCGGTTACCTGGGGACCTGATGAAGAAGATGGGTTCTAGGCTCCATTCTCTGGCCTGAGAATTCTACATGTTTTAAATTCCTATGGTGGGTCCAGTAATGATCTAAGACAAGATGATGACCCTGCCGTTCCTGCAAAGCTTCACCTTCCATGTTTTGTATTAAAATCGAGTCCAGGGGCTGGTCTGGCTGTTGTTTTGTTAGGGCAGTTACTAAAATCCACATGTGGCTGCAAGCATTCGTCACATAACATGCTTAATTGCACCCGGGGCTTGCCTGACCTTTCTAAGCAAGGAGGACATAGCAGTGATCAACTGCGCCCCTAAATCCTGCCTCCCTGGAGCTTGCATCTTGGTGAGGAGGGATAGGCAGAACTATGTGTTGTCAACTTGGGGATCTGAATGGTTGACAGATACTGTGAAAAACTTAAAACATGGGCCCAGGAGTGCTGGGGGTAGGGCAGTGTCAGTAATTTACAAAGATGGCTGGGGAGACATCTCCAGTGTTGGAGAGAGCTAGGTACGTAGGGAAGGATGTCCAGGCAAAAGGAACAGCCAGTGCAAAGGTCCCTAGGAGGATGTGTGCTTGTGTGTTGGAGGAACCCCAAGGCAGCCCATGTGACTGGAGCGTGGTGGGTGATCGGTGGGTCCGGGGAAGAGCAAAGCTGCGGCTGATGAATACGTAGCTGGGGGATGGATACAGAGGTGGCCGTGGAAATGCCACATCGCAGTGCCTTTCCCAACACCCAGAGGAGAGGCCAGTAGAAGCTGAATGGCATCTGGGGTCCCAGACACACCTGAGTTTGAGGGTTCGGTGTGAGGAGGCGGCAGTCAGAGCCATGGGAGCCCACACACTCCCTATGGAGCAAGTTTGGACAGAGGAGGTGAAGTCCAAACACGAGCACTGGTGCACCCCAAACTTAGAGGGGGGGAGGTAAGGAGAAGGCACCAGAGAGGCACAAGGAAGCCAAGGGAACGGGGTGGACAGTGCCCAAGCCCAGTGTGGCCAGGGAGGGAAGGCCCAGTGGTGAGCTCTAGCAGAGGCAGTGGCTGTGTCTGTGCCTGAGGGAAGCACTGCTGTCACGAGCAGGGAGCATCTGGAACCCAGTCACCTCTTCCCAGTGTTTGCTGTAAAGGAAAGCAGAGAAATAGGGTGTGGCTGGAGGACAGCAGGGGGCAGAGGAAGTCTACACTGGTTCCTTTCCCAAGATGGGCAGAGTAACCTGCTATCTGTAGGCTGGCAGGTGTGATCTTGGCAGAGGAAAGAACAGCAGACATTGTAGAGGAGAGGGCAGTTAGGGCCATGCTGTCCTGAATGGGCAGCTTGTGGTCCCATGGCCACGGAGAGGTAGGTGTGTCTAGCAAGCATATTTAATGGTGATACACACAGGCTTTCCTGGATATGTGGGAGGTTCTGCCAAAGTTAGTATGTTGCATTTTTTTCCCAAGTCTTTTTGGTTTCTCCCACTTGTAGAACATTCTGGAAGATTTCCATGTGACAGTTCTATACCCTAATTAGGAAAACATCTGTATTTCATTGCATAGAAGCCAAACAGGGTCGCCCCTGTCATTTCTTTTCTGGGTTAGTGTTCTTTCAAAATATCTGGACTGCACGGAAGTGCTGAGGTCAATAGACATGTCATGTTTTTCCAAGAGGAATTTACTCAGAAGGACTATAAAAAAAAATCCTTTTAACAGAGAGAAAGGTATCTTTGATCACCATATGCTATTAACATGCTTTTTATTTTCTTGCAGTTTAATAAGAAAAAACTTCAAAGCCTTTGATGAACCACATAGCAATGGCCCATTTCTTAAACAGCTGGCCTGAAGTCAGGGAAGGGGAACAGCTGGAGAACTCCGGCCTTTCTGTGTTCCCCACTCCAACTTTGGAGTAGTCGGATTGCAGACAAAGAGACTCGTGTCCAATGGAGACGACATTTAGATTTTAAGAAGATTTCACTGCAAAGCTCTAGAGGTAGATAACCTACGTTCCATGCCCGTGAGACCGCAGGGATTATTGGTCCTTCCCATTACTGTCCTCGTGTATAATCGTCTCTGTTGCTGAGAGGTGTCCGTACCTTTCTGACACTTGGGATTTAAATCACATTTTCTGCTTTCGAAGCCCTTAATCATACTCAGAATTTTATGATGTGTTTTCATAGATAAACTCCAAGCGGCTAACCTTGTGAGGCCACTGGGCAGGTCAGTTTTAAACACAGTAGGGTTATCATTCGGTCATCTGTGTGCATAATTCAGGATAATGAGTTGTGTGATTGGCAGCTCACATCTCTGATAGGGAATTTACCTTCCTATTCTGTTTTACGTGGTATTAAAATTGTTCTATTACTTTAAAAGATAGACTAATAAACAGAAGGAGTGATCTTCGTAAAGTGTTTTGAGTGGCAGATGAGAGCGTCCAGGAGCTGAACTTTGGGAGGATAAACCTCGGAGCACTTGTCTGTGGTTTCCTGGGTGGTGTTCCTGCACACCCCGCCCCGGATTCCGGGACAGGCAACATCATCTGTGACCTGGGCAGATGGGAGCAGCGCCTTAAATACTGGAGTGAAATGAATCTACCCAACAGAACTGAAGGCAGGTCTAGAAGAGATATTTTCATGCCTGTGTTCACAGAGGCATCATTCATAAGAGCCAAAGGTGGCCGTCACCCCGCACTCATTGACAGATGAGCAGACACCAAATGCAGTCTATGTGTATGCCGAAACACCACAGCCCCAGGGGCCTGTAAACAATATACATTTATTCTCACCATTTGGAGGCTGGAAGTCCAGGAGTGAGGTGCCAGCATGCTCGGGTTCCAGTGAGGGCCCTCCTCTGCGTGTGGACTGCCTACTTGTCGAACCCTCACAGGACAGAAGGAGGGCCAGAAAGCTCTGGGGTCCCTTAATAAGGGCACAAATTCCATCCCTGTGGGATTCACCATCATGACCTGATGACTTCCTAGAAGCCTTACCCCCAAGACCATCACTTTGGGAGTTAGGATTGCAACGTGTGGGGGCACAAACCCTCCCTCCTCACAACACAGGATGCCATGTTTTCATAAAGAACAGTTGGGGCACATCCCTCACGTGGATGAGACCCGACGACCTGATTCTAAGTGAACTAAGTCATCCACAAAAAGGACAAGCACCCTGGGATCCCACATACACGAGGGCCCTTGAGCATCGGCGAAATGTCAGAGGTGGCTGCTGGGTGACAGGGGAGTAGGGAGTCGTTTAGTGAGTAAACGTTTGTTTTGCAAGATGAAAACCTGGACGGTGCCGGGGACCGCCCAGTAGTGTGGATGTCCCTAATGCTGCTGAACTGTACATTAAAAAGGGTTAACATGGTTAGTTTCATGTGTATTTTTCCACACTTAAATTATTACCTGTCATTTCATAATAATAGTACCTTGAAAATCTTACCTGTTGCTAAAGCAGGCGCATGCCCTTTCTCCCTCTCTCTCTCATTTACTAAAAACGGCAACAATATTTGAATGTTGGAAACCAGGATGAAGTTAACTATGGCCTTTTTTCGAAAGTTCAGATCTGAAACGGCTTTTCAATCACTGTTAACAACTCTTGAGCAAAAGGGATCATTTATTGAAACTCCAGAAATATCTTGAGCGTTTGATGAGAACCTGTTTAAGCTCCTAGGGGGAGATGTGCAGAAGGAGGTAGTTCTTAGGTAAAATGCACGTCTCCTGAAAGCTTTGGAAAGGTGCAGTGGGTTCTTGGGGGGCTCTGAGGGGGTGGCTTTCGTTATCTCTTTGGGAAGGAAAAGCTAACTAGTCCTCTGTTCGTGGAAATGCCTTACCATTTGTCTCCCTCCCCCACTAGCATCAAGATAGAGGAACAAAGTTCCTTTTGTCCTTTTTAACAGTTTGCTTTCTTAAAAGTGGTTTAGTGTGAATTTTCTTTTCCTTGGGAAAATGATCCTTGTTTTTATTGGCATCAGTGAATGAAGTCCAGCCTTGTGACTCACACATGACTGTTTAAATATCCGCCTTCATTCCTTAATCATAGGACTGTGCCCTGCTGGCAGGCAGACTATGGCCTCAGAGGCTTCCAGGGAAATGCCACAGCCCCCGGGAGGTCAGTGGGGCCCTGGTTCCCTCCACAGAGACAGCATTCCTACCTCTCCTCTGCTTCCCAGCCCTGCTGACCCCTGGTCTGTCCCCAGAGGAGGTTGTCTGCAGGGCCCGGGGCTGATCAAGCAGAGGGAAGCACCCAGCCCACCTGTCACTGAGTAGACCCCATTGCAAAGAAACAGTCTCTCTCTGGCCTCCAGACCTTGCCTCCAGAGCCTGGTTGGTATCAGGATATTTGCCACTGCTCCCCGGGAGACATGACTAATTTCTGTGTCCCAGAGCCAGAGACAGAGAGAACTGAGCCTTGGACAGTTGTGATCCCTGGAGACTATGGCCATCATGTGCTGCCTTGGCCAGTGGTCAGTTCTCAGGTGTGCCAGGGCCGCTCTGCAGGCTCTGAGCCCAGTGATGAAAGAGCACCTGACTTTGGCCTGGGATCTGTTGGTCACTAGCCAGGCAGCACTTGGTGATCATAGCCCTGGGGCCCGGGAGCTTGTCTGTCACAAAGGGAGGGACATGCGTGTTTGTGTCTTGTCCCAGATTCGGGAACCTACATGGATGAACAGAGTGCAGAATGTTGGGTGAAGCTGCCTGAGTCAACACCCTCTTGTTAGAATACGACCAAGAGCTGGAAAACCCCAAGACACACCTTTATGAAAGTGGCGGCCTAGAGGACTGTTTTCTCTTTCTTTTCTAAGTGACCACACTCCCCACACCTTGGCCTCCACCAAGGGGGGACTCAGGAAATGTATACTGGATCCATCTTAAGGGGTGAAGAGCACTTAAAGCCCCAGATGACTGGGAGGCCCCTTTGCCTGCTGTGGTAGGGGGAGGGCACCTGTAATTCTCACCAATGGTAAGCAAACCCTCTGTTGCTCTCCTGAGCTGGGTGGGAGGTGTCCAGGCTGTTCCCAGGGAGAGGCCCTGGCAGTCCCTCTGTTCAGCATAGACAGTAAGGAGTCTGCTTCTGACAGGAGCCCGTAGCGGTGCAGTGGGAGATGGGTGGGGGCTGTGGGGCTCTAAGGGCGTGGTATTCACATTCCTGTCATTGCACCCCGTCCTCTGCTCCTTGTCTCTGCCTGGGTCACTTGTCACCAAAAAGGTACCGGTTCCACACCCAGCTGGCACCAGCGGGATAGAAACAGCCGCTGGAGGTGCTCTGCATGGGAAGCTGGGAGAAGCAGGAGAACTGGGCAGCCAGGGATGGGGCAGCCACTTACCAGGTCGGGGAGGAACGGGCAGGTATTGTGACAGCAGCCTTCGTGCCTCGGGACTGGAGCATCCGGGGCTGCGCTGCCTTGTTGCAGCCCTGTGCAGGTGCTGCTGACACCCAGGCCTCTGTTACATGTTCCATCCACGGTCCACCCAGTGTCACCTGCCCCAGAGCAGCCTAGGGCACGTGGAGGACTGACACTATGCTGTGCCCGGGTGCAGAGGTTGTGCACACACTTCTGGTCTGTACCCAGACTAGCAGCAAGTGGAAGAGAGGAGTGACGGTCTGATGGATGACTTGGTGGTCATGTTGGGCAGAGTGACGTATTGAGAGTTAGCCCTGTAACAAGAAAACATCTTGGAGAAATTAAAATGTGTCAGTGTGCTAGGCACCCTCCTAGGGGTGTGACACATGTGACCTCAGATGCCGCTCCAAGCAGCACTCTTTATTATCCCACCTTATAAAGGAGAGTACTGAGGCTCAGAGAGGCTGTGCACACCCAGACAGAGGCTCAGAGAGGCTGTGCATACCCAGACAGGCTCAGAGAGGCTGTGCACACCCAGACTGAGGCTCAGAGAGGCTGTGCACACCCAGACAGAGGCTCAGAGAGGCTGTGCATACCCAGACAGGCTCAGAGAGGCTGTGCACACCCATACAGAGGCTCAGAGAGGCTGTGCACACCCAGACAGGCTCAGAGAGGCTGTGCACACCCAGACAGGCTCAGAGAGGCTGTGCACACCCAGACAGAGGCTTAGAGAGGCTGTGCACACCCAGACGGAGGCTCAGAGAGGCTGTGCACACCCAGACGGAGGCTCAGAGAGGCTGTGCACACCCAGACGGAGGCTCAGAGAGGCTGTGCACACCCAGACGGAGGCTCAGAGAGGCTGTGCACACCCAGACTGAGGCTCAGAGAGGCTGTGCACATCCAGACTGAGGCTCAGAGAGGCTGTGCACACCCAGACAGAGGCTCAGAGAAGCTGTGCACACCCAGATAGCCCACAGCCTGTGGGTCAGGGCTTTGAATCCAGCCATTATTTTTTCACATACATACGGGGTGTGTCCTGGGTTCTTCAGTGGAGCATGAATCCTGAGAATGGGCATAGTTGCTTATTTAAAGGCATTGACTATGGGTTTGGAATAGAATTTCTCTCGGCCTTAGAAATTTGTCCTTTTCACTCTCTATAACCAAAGGGTTGTTTGGAAAGTTTCAGAACTTAGGAAGGTCCCCTCCTTCTGGTAACCATGTGTAGTGGCAGCTCCCAAGTCCAGAAGGATGGTGATTTGGGGGCTCAGCTTTGATCTTTTAGGTTCTTAAAACAGAGGCCTCCTGTACTCAACGTCGGCCTCTGCAGATCTCCACGCTGAGCATTTGGTGGAGATCATCCCCACGTTGAGAGGCAGGCAGCCAGCCTGTGTCCCTCCCCAGCCTCCACTTGGCAGTCGTGGTTTTTCCAAAAGGAGCCGGGTGTCCACGTGTCTTTCAGCATGTGTTCTCCTAGTAGGAGCCTGTGCGGCAATAGTGAAACGGCTCCACGCACACACGCAGCCGGAGTAAATCGTATCGTCAAGCTCCTCTTAGCTAAGTTCTGCAACATCTGTTTGTGTTAAGTGGTGCTCTTTGAAAATGATTTTTTCCCTTCTTTATAAAGACAACCTTAATTTTAGATTGTGGAGAAATGGTGTGTGGCAATTATTTTTGCTTTCTTCAACAAGACGTGTTTAAGTAAATGAGATTCATTTCTAGAACTGAAGCGCGGAAAGAGCCTGATTAACAAAATCAGCGCCTACAATCACATGTAATCACTGTGGGCAAACAGCCCCGAGTGGCGGGGCCAGAAAGGCCGCCGCTGCCTGCCGTGGTTTCCGCTTGCCGAGACTTCAGCAGATGGGCTGCTAATATAATTAGGAATCGTTGTGTTAAATGAGCCATTATTTAAATTATCGGCTAATTTTCCTATCTATTAACCTGCTGAAAAAGAGACAGTAATATCTGAGAAATCTCAGGCTTGCTAATCACTAACTAGATGAATCACCCAATTTTTCCCTTTAATGCAACATTTTACCTTATTGCAGCAATTAGCGAATGGCCTTCTGGAGGCTTATTGCCCAATGCGTCAACTGAAGATGAAGATGGGACGGTGGGAGGTGAGCAGTGCTGGGGTTTTAGGCAGGTGGCAGATCTGGGGTTCTTCATGTGGCCTGTGGCCTTGGGAGACGCGTGGCTTTCTTGACCCGTTTTCCTCCCTCTTTCATAGTCTCTGAGTTAAAGGATACTTGGCCTTTGAAAGCATCCCTTAATCCATTCTGCCATTATAACAAAATACCATGGACTGGGCTGCTTAAAACAGCAGGTATTATTCCTCCATCCAGGACGCTGACAGATCAGTGTCTGGCAAGGTACACAGAAATGACAACTTCTCTGTGTCCTCACTTGGGAAAAAGACGAGAGAGCTCTTTAGGTGCTTTTATGAGGGCACTAATCCCATTGATGAGGGCTCCACCCTCATGACGTACTCACCTCCCAAAAACTCCACTTCCTAAATACCAGCACATTCGGGATTAGGTTTCAATATATGAATTTGGGGATGGGGTTCACATTTGGACCATAACAGAACAAAAGAGAACCTTCTCTCATTGTCTCTGAGACACCGGTGGGGTTAGGGAATTGAGGGAGGGAGGAGCCAGTACAAGGTGCCCTGCAGAATGAGTGAGTTACTGCATTGCACAACTGGGGCTCAGCCCCCCCAGGGACTTGTGGGACTCACCACCAAGTGCATTCAGAACTGTCTCCCCAGGGAGTGAGGAAGCGGATGTTTATTTTTGGTTGAGGGCTAGTCCCAGGAGTATTCATTCCAGCACCTCCGGCCTGTCCTAGATGCTCGTCAGGCTCACCCCTGACGTTGCAGGAAACACCAGAATCTGAAGTGAGTGCCTGAGGAGTGTGGGCCACCGACAACCTCTCTGACACACTGCTTCTCACTTTGGTTATACTTGGACGTTTAAGAGATGAGTTTGGGGTTACTTATATAGCTGGAAGGTTGACCAAGTTTAACCTGCCCTAGCCAATTCTAGAAAATCTAAATTAATTCTTTGCACACACTCATTAGGAGTTTATTGAACTTTCTCCAGCTCCTCCTGCCTTCTTGCTAAGTTTCCTTTCTGAATCGGCTTTCCCTCCAGTCCCGGGTAAAGTTCAAGGATATTTTCCCATCTCAAGGAACAAGTAATTAGTGAATTTCTATTGGCCTAGCACTGTAGGGCCAAAAAGAGACCCAGAAACAGGGCTGTGCCATCCAGTGACTAACACGACATGTTTCTGAAGCCTCATGGAGAGATTGGTCCTCTGTGGTGGTGCCACCTGGCCAGGGGTGAGCCTGGAGGCCACTCTAGATCTGGAGCTCTGAGGTCCCCAGGGAGCTCTTGGCCCCGGAGGACTGAGGTGAAGACCCATCTCAGCAGGCTGGGAGAAAAGGTGATGGGGAATGGACAGGAGGCGGCCCCCACTGAGTGCTTACTGTGAGCGGGAAGGACGGTGGGAAGGACGGTGGGTGGAGGGAGCATGTTTTGAGTTTTGCCACTTTTAAGAAGTTGAGAAAAACTTAGCCTGCTCAATTCCTATAGTTCCTGGGTCTGTCATGACAGGGGGCTTTTAAGGACAGAGTCTACTGGACTTGTGGTTCTGCTCTACTGGATTCTCCATTGTGCTGGGACCCTGACACCGTCATCATTGCCACCCTGGGTTCATCTAGACACTTGGGGTCCTGTGTATGCCCTGAGGGTGCCCTCAAGGCCTCAGGTGATGGCTGCAGGGTTGGAATAGGTAACAGCCAGTGACTAGCAGAATGGAAGCCCTCAGCTCCCGAGGGCAGGAGGGTTTTGTTACTAGTTACTGTGTTCTGGGAAGACGGGAGGCGGGTTCTGTGGGAAGGACGCCGTCCCTCTCCAGCCTTCTCTCCTCCAAGGTTGTGAAGGAGGAACCACGCCTTTGTCCAGTGCCTCTGAGTCGTTGCGTGTCATGCTCTCAGCACCTAACATTCCCTGAATTTGAGACTCCATGTATTTTCGGTGGCTGAACAGCATGGTCTGGAGCCAGGCTGTCTGTATGTCTGTGCGGGCTTGAACCCACAGAAGCAGGAGACAAGCAGCAGGTGAAGTTCCTGGCGTGTGATGGGGTGAGGTGCCAGGAGGAAACCTCCACCCAGAGAGTCTGAGTTTCCAGCATGCCATGAAATTTACAGGACAAGTGGCTTTATTTTTGTCCCTTTGTGGTTGAGGTTTCTTGCAACAAAGAGGTCATGGTCTTGGCGAGAATTCCATGCGAGGAATGTCCGCTCCCACCGTCACCATGAGAAAATGGCGTTGGCGTCTGGTGCCGCTCAGACACTTACTGGAAACACACCCTGGAGTGTTACCGTCCTTCCTCTGACACTGCAGACACCTTGTTTACTTGGGGTGAGTTCACTCCTTGAATCATACATCCCACAAACGACCCGTGTAGTGACCGGCTTTGCTGGGCCATGACTCTGAATTGAATCTTCTTGAAAGCCGGCCTCTGCCAGCATCACTGTGAAGGGCAGGGCTGCACTGAACGTCCGGGCCACCAGAGACACGGCCTGAGAGAAATAGTGCAGTCCGCCTTTGGGCCTGACCTCCTCCACCTCTGTGCTCCCTGGCTTTGCCTGCGGAGGCTGGGGCAGAGTCCAGACTGAGGGAAGAAGGCTGGAATGTCTGTGCAGAAAGTTCCCTGTCACTGGGGCTATTGTGTGAGGGACAATAGTCTTGTTCCTGCTGCCACTGTGTGCTCTTGGCCATGCAGGGGCAGTGAGAATGGACGTGTGGTGCCAGTCTGACCAGCCACACGAGGGGGGCCACCAGGGCTCACTCCCGGGCAGCTGGGCACTGGGCTATACCTAGCGACACCCAGGAGACATGACTGAGCACAGCACGCTTCCGTGACAGGCAGCAGGCAAGGGCCGGTAGGCTGTCCTTGTTTAGGAATCTGAGTTTTTATCATCTCCGACTTCTAATGACTAAGAAAGAGTGTGTCTCTGGATGTGTAATTAGCAATTTTCTTCAGGGTGATTGTCTCTTGCCTAAAAGCCACACTCGCCTCTTTGAAGACTTCTCATTCCCGGACTTGTCTCACAAAGAGCTTCTCTTGTGTGTGTTTTCTTTCTCCAGCTTTACCCAGGCGAGTTTGAATTTCATCTCACCTCCAGGAAATATTTAAATCTAGGCTGAGAGACACTGGTGAGGCCCTGGGGTCATCTGAGTTGCGTATAAGCTCCGGCAGGAGTCTCCGGGCTCTCGCTGTGCCGTCCGGCCTTGGTGCTGGGCAAGTGGCCCTTTGGAGCCACCTTGACCCATAATGGGTAAGGTCCTAGGCCTTGCTGGGCACACGTGAACCACACGTGCAGTTTTTGCTCCGGTGTTAACCCTCAGCAGGCTGCAGAGGACGTGTCACAGAACCAGCTCCACAGGCCGCTGGGCAGGTGGGAGACTGGCTCACTTTGAAGATGGACGACGTGGGGACTGGCAGGTGTCCGAAGTGAGTCATGGTACCTGTGGGCCCAGCATGAGCCGAAAACCTAAGGAATGTCTCCTGTCGTGCTCCAGCCTGGAGACTGCCCTCCCCACTCCACCAGGAGGTGGAAGAGATGAGAAAGGATCCTCCAGGGAGCCTCTGCAGGGGGCACAGCCCTGCCAGTGCCTTCACCTTGGACTTCTGGCCTCCAAGAGGGTAAATGCATGTAGCTTTGTGCCACCCAGTGTGGTGGCCCTAGGAGGCTACTGTAGAGGGTGAGCCTCACTGTCCAGGAAAATAAATCAGACCGACCAATGTCAAGATACATCGATAAAGCTGTAGTACTTTGTGGCTATAGAAATTCTTCAGATATCCAAGGACAGAAACAAAGTCACTTCTAATGAGGAAAAATAAGATACAAACACTCTGTGTTAGAATACACTGGAGAAGTATCTACAGGGTATCCCAAAAGTCACCATGCATAGGAAAAAAATTATAGCAGCGGCAATCTGGGACTGTGTTTGCCATGAGTGGGAGAGAAGACGCCATGCATGTAGAAAGAGGTGGCCGATACGTAGTGAATGTTCTGATGTACAAGTGCTGTTAGCTACAGTTTCCCATTTTCCCCATGAATGGGGACGTGGGGGATGCCCTGTGTAAAGTGTTGAGGGGATAAAAATATGACCCAAATGTATAAAACTCAGGGAAATTGTTCAAGTGTGAAGGCTGCAAACACATGTTCTCGAATGTTAAAGCACTTGGAGAAGATGGGGGCCTGCCTTGCAGTGGGGTCTGGGGGACACTGAACAGAACTGAGCTGTTGAGAACAGGGTGAGGAGCTGGGGTGTGAAGGGCAGGTGCAAGGTGGCAAACGTCTCCTGGAGTGACTGAGCGACTGTGGGGCATACGGTTATCAAAAGTAAACCTTGGGCTCGGCGCCTGTGGCTCAATTGGCTAAGGCGCCAGCCACGTACACCTAAGGTGGCGGGTTCGAATCCCCAGCCTGGGCCCGACAAACAGCAATGATGGCTGCAACCAAAAACTGGCCGGGCGTTGTGGCGGGCGCCTGTGGTCCCAGCTACTTGGGAGGCTGAGGCAGGAGACTCGCTTGAGCCCAGGAGTTGGAGGTTGCTATGAGCTGTGATGCCATGGCACTCTACCCAGGGGGATAGCTTGAAGCTCCGTCTCAAAAAAAAGTAGACTGAGAATGGTCTTGATAAGGTAGGTGAAATATCTTAGTGGAACTGAACTCACAGAAGCTTCTGCCAATGATTTTTTTGCAGTTTTTGGCCAGGGCTAGGCTTGAACATACCACCTCGGGCATATTCGGTCAGCGCCCTACTCCTTTGAACCACAGGTGCTGCCCCAATTTTTTTTTTTTTTTTTTGCAGTTTTTGACCAGGCCTGGGTTTGAACCCACCACCTCTGGTATGTGGGGCTGGTGCCCTACTCATTTGAGCCACAGGCTCCACCCTCTGCCAATGTTTTTAAATATTCAGATTGAAAATGAAAGGTTTTGATTAAAATATTTTGTGGGTGTCAAAATATCTTTACTTTTTTCTTTTTTTTAAACTGAATGACTCAACTCAAGCAGAGCAAGTCAGGTAAGCTCCATGTGGTATTGATTGGCATTAAAACAAATGGAAACTTGCAAGCATAACACTGTGCTATTTTTGTTTTTGTTTTTTAACCTGCTTTCTGTGCCACTGAATACCAAGTATTTCTGGTCCTCTTTTAATATATATCTTTGTAATCTACACTAGTGTTTTTATGTGCTGCCTACTAATTGTAGGGCCAACTGCAAATGCAGGAAGTTACAGGAATTCCATTTCCAGAATACATGCCTGAGGGATGGTATCATTTTCAGAAATTAAAAGTCTAAAGTACCTACCACCTTACTGTCCCAATATAGTACACAACAGCAGCTAAATCTTACCTGTGCTTTTAAAAAATACAGTATGTGGCCAGGTGCAGTAGCTGTAATCCTAGCACTCTGGGAGGCCAGGGTGGGAGGATCTGTTGAGCTCAGGAGTTCGAAACCAGCCTGAGCAAGAGCATGACCCCGTCTCTACTAGAAATAGAAAAATTAGATGATCTTTTTGGTGGGCAAATGTAGTCCCAACTAATAGGGAGGCTGAGGTAGGAGGATTACTCCCAGGAGTTTGAGGTTGCTGTAAGCTGGACTGATGCCATGTCACTCTAGCATGTGAGACTCTGTCTCAAAAAAAATAACAAAAATTCCAACCCAGTATATGGGGATATATACAATGCATAACAGCTAGATACTAAATGTCGAAAATAAATAAGAACCCAAACAAGATGAACCCTTATGACGTAGAACAGTTTCTATTTATTTTTTTAGAGACAGAGTCTCACTTTATTGCCTATGGTAGAGTGCCATGTCTTCATAGCTCATAGCAACCTCTAACTCCTGGGCTTAGGTGATTCTCTTGCTTTAGTCTCCTAAGTAGCTGGGACCACAGGTGCCTGCCACAACGCCCACTATTTTTTTGTTGCAATTTGGCCAGGTCCGAGTTCAAACCCACCACCCTTAGTATATGGGGCTGGTGCCTTACCCAGTTAGCCACAGGCGCTGCCCCATAGTTTCTATTTATAACATGCTGTCAGCAGTATGAATTATTTGCTGAAACTGAGATCATAAGTTACCTATAGGATTGGACTTAGAAGGTGGGATTTATTGATTGTTCCACTTACAGATGAATCTGTAAAACTTTCTGTACTGAGTCAGGTTCTTCCACCCTCCTTCATTATTTTCTCTATTTTGTCTACTCTTTTTTTCTAGAAACTCTAGCCAGGAACCACGGTCTACAGTATCCAACACAATTCAGAGGCCACAGCTAGGTCCCACAGCCAACCTACCCGTGGAGATGGGTTCAGGGCAGCTGGCACCCAGGTAATAAATGGTGGAAGAATCCTCAATTGAGCAGTCAGTAGCCCAGGGGTGGCTATTTGCAACCTTGGTTATTTTTTGTTTTATTGTTTGCTTACTTTTTTAAGGCCCTTTCCCCAGATTAAAAAAAAAAAAATCTTCCTTTTTCTCTTCTCACTGGCATTTGACACATAGGCAGCAACAACAGCAAACAGAATTGGACATGGTACCAGGAAGAGATGGACTGGCCAGCTACAATCATTCCCAGGTGCGTATGTACCTTCTTCCTTGAAGATAATAGTGTTTTCTGGAAAAAAGTCCTTCAGTGTCAATTAGAGTATATGTGTACTTTATATGAATTTCAAGGTTATTAAATTATCATGTTAAACCTTTAATGGTTATTTTTATTATTGCATTCCACAGGTTTCTGTTCAGTCTGTGGCAGCCACAGGACCAGAGCACAATAAGTCCCTGGAGAAATCAGATGGTCTGTTTGCCCAGGATAGAGACCCAAGATTTTCAGAAATCTATTCCAACATCAATGCGGGTATGTTTCCTCTTTGTCCCCCCACTTACGCTTTATTTATTTATTTATTTATTTATTTATTTATTTATTTATTTATTTTAGACAGTCTCAAGCTGTTGCCCTGGGTAGAGTACCGTGGTGTGACAGCTCATAGCAACCTCCAGCTCTTGGGCTTAAGCGATTCTCTTGCCTTAGCCTCCTAAGTAGCTGGGACTACAGGCGCCCGCCATAATGCCCAGCTATTTTTCGGTTGGAGTTGTCATTGTTGTTTGGCAGGCCTGGGCTGGACTTGAACCCGCCAGCTCCTGTGTATGTGGCTGGTGCCCTAGCCGCTGAGCTACAGGTGCCGAGCCTTTGTTCCTGTTTTAAATTGTTGTTTAGATCACTTACTGATGGGCCTGTCACTGCCTAATCAGTGATATTCTAATGTATATCCACTTAATCATTATACCTCATGAGTGAATAGGAACTTGCTAAACTCATATACTACAGCCCCTTGACTGGCCCTCCCCGACTCCTTTTGGTCCACAGATCAGAGTAAAGGCATCTCTTCCAGCACTGTCCCTGCCACCCAACAGCTATTCTCCCAGGGCAACACATTCCCTCCTACCCCCCGGCCGGCAGAGAATTTCAGGTGAGCCCCGTATATGTGTGCTGCTTTACACGGCCCTGAGGGATTCATTCACTGAACCCAAATTTTATTCTTTCCTTGCTTTCTCTGGTTATTTCAGACAAAGCAGTAGAGCTTGTAGGGCCTAGTGTGAGGCAAAGAAGTTGCTTTTTTTCCCTCCAATATCTTTGTTACCTGTCCTATTGCCATATGCTAGGCTCCATCTCTGTGTGTCCTGGTCAATGTATAACTGTCTTTCTTGTCTTTCACAAATTCTATTGTCAAATTTTCCTTAACCCCAAGGAAGTCAAGGGAATCTAGGGGATAGCACTGGATTATCCTTCAGTTCCTAGCTTCTGTGGTAAATTCATCCTTTTAATCATTTACCTCACTTTTTGTTCAAACCTAGGAATAGTGGTCTGGCTCCTCCTGTAACCATCGTCCAACCATCAGCTTCTGCTGGACAGATATTGGCCCAAATTACCCGCCACTCTAACCCTACCCAGGGATCAGCCTCAACTTGGACCCCTAGTACCCGCCCAGGCTTCTCTGCCCAGGTGAAACTTCTTATCTTTTTGTCATCAGCATATTGTTTTTAGTTGGTTGGTTGAACTTTTTTTTTGCATATATAAAATTATTGTTTATTTTGAATACCTTCTCCCCATCTCCCGTCCTCCACCTTTCAATTTTCATCTTTGGTGAGAATAGCTAGGTAATTAAAAATCACAGATAAAGCTTTTTGGCTGGAGATGCCATCTTCCAGTGGTTTGCCAAAATGACTGTGTGCTGCTGTCACCAAAATGACAAACACAAAGGTAAAGAAGAGAGGCACCCAACACATGTTCTCTAGACCTTTTAGAAAAATATGGAGTTGTTCCTTTGGCCACATACATGCAAATCTACAAGAGAGATGATATTGTAGACATCAAAGGAATGGGTACAATTCGAAAAGGCATGCCACACAGATGTTACCATGGCAAAACTGGAAGAGTCCACCCTATCACCCAGCATGTTGTTGTCATCGTTGTAAACAAACAAAGGCAAGATTCTTGCCAAGGGGATAAATGTTTGTATTGAGCATATTAAGTACTTCAAGAGCTGAAATAGCTTCCTCAAGGAAAATGGTGAGAAAAAGAAGGAGGCCAAAGACAAAGGTGCCTGGGTTTAACTTATGTGCCAGCCTACTTCACCTAGAGAAGTCTGCTCTGTGAGAACCTGTGAGAAGAAGCCTGAGCTGCTGGAACCTATTCCCTATGAATTCATGGTGTAAAAGGCATACAGCATAGCACACGGGAGAACCAAGAGAACCAGTTGAAAGGGGGCATAAGGTACTGGAACCTGTTCCCTATGAAATCATGGTGTAAAAGGCATATAGCATAGCACACAGGAGAACCAAGAGAACCAGTTGAAAGGGAGAATAAGGTACTGGAACCTATTCCTTATTAATTCATGGTGTAATAGGCATAGCAAGCTTTGTCACATCCACTGGAAAGGCCCTGGAGCTGCTGGAACTGATTCTCTATGAATTCATGGCATAGTAAGTATAAAAAATAAAAGGCTACTGTAAAAATGAAAAAACAAAACAAAACTGGGCCAAGTACGGTGGCTCACACCTATAATCCTAGCTGCTGGAACTGATTCTCTATGAATTCATGGTATAATAGGTATAAAAAATAAAAGGCTACTGTAAAAATGAAAAAACAAAACAAAACTGGCCAAGTATGGTGGCTCACACCTGTAATCCTAGCTGCTGGAACTGATTCTCTATGAATTCATGGCATAATAGGTATAAAAAATAAAAGGCTACTGTAAAAATGAAAAAAACAAAACAAAACTGGGCCAAGTATGGTGGCTCAGACCTGTAATCCTAGCTCTCTGGGTAGGCCATGGCAGGTGGATTGCTTGAGCTCATGAGTTCGAGACCAGCCTGAGCAAAAGCAAGACACCATCTCTACTAAAAATAGAAAAACTGAGGCAAGAGGATTGCTTGAGCCAAGTTGGAGGTTGCTGTGCACTATGTCGCCCTGGCACTCTACCCTCAAGGGCAACAACTTGAGACTGTCTCAAAAAAGAAAAAAAAAATCACTGATAAAGCTGGGTATAGTTCCTCATACCTGTAATCCTAGCACTCCAGGAGACTGAGATAGGAGAATCCCTTAAGCTAGAGTTAGACCAGCCTGAGCAAGAGTTAGACTCTCTACTAAAAACAGAAAAATTACCTGGGAGTTTTGGCAAGTCCCTGTAGTTCCAGTTACTTGGGGCGCTAAGGCAAGAGAATTGCTTGAATTCAAGAGTTTGAGATTGCTGTGAGGTAGATTGATGCTATGGCACTCTAGCCTGGACAACAGAGGGAGACTCTCTCTGTCTTAAAAAAAAAACAGAAAGAAAGAAAATCAGCAGAGAATCCAAAAATCTCTTTAGAGTCCATGTTTTTCACATATTCATTATAAATCAGAATTGTTCACACAGAACATTTTGAGTAGGTTTAATTTTGAGATTTGGAGTGGATTCTAAGAAGTTTCCTATTTGTTTAGGACTACATAGTATAGAAACCAAAGAGAAAATTATTTATTAATTTATATACAGTGATATCTATTTATAAAAAAATTGAAAAATTCTTATATAATATACATATTACTATGTAATGTGATAAATATATTAAGTCTTAGACAAATATTCTCTAATAATTACTAGATACTTTTATAAATAATATTTTTGTTTTGTTTTTTTTTTGAGACAGGAGCCTCAAGCTGTCCCCCTGGGTAGAGTACTGTGGCATCACAGCTCACAGCAACCTCCAACTCCTGGGCTCAAGCAAGTCTCCTGTCTCAGCCTCCTAATTAGCTGGAACCACAGGCGCCTGCCACAATGCCTGCCTATTTTTTGGTTGCAGCCGTCATTGTTGTTTGGCAGGCCTGGGCTGGATTCGAACCCACCACCTTGGGTGTACGTGGCTGGCGCCTTAGCCACTTGAGCCACAGGTGCCGAGCCTATAAATAATATTTTAAGTAAAAAACTCAAAACTAAAACCAAGCTCCAGAATGTTGTATGTAGTATGATTTTATTTATTTATTTTTATATATTTTTTACTTTTTTCTTTTTTTTGTAGAGACAGAGTCTCACTTTGTTGCCCTCGGTAGAGTGCTATGGCGTCACAGCTCATAGCAACCTCCAGTCGCTAGGCTTAGGTGATTCTCTTGCCTCAGCCTCCCAAGTAACTGGGACTACAGGCATCCCCCACAATGCCCAGCTATTTTTTTGTTACAGTTTGGCTGGGCGCCCTACCCAATGAGCCATAGGCGCCACCCTATTTATTTATTTATTTTTAGAGATAGAGTCTCACTTTGTCACCCTCAGTAGAGTGCTGTAGCATCACAGCTCACAGCAACCTCCAGCTCTTGGGCATAGGTGATTCTCTTGCCTCAGCCTCCCGAGTAGTGGGGACTACAGGTGCCTGCTGCAACGCCTGGCTGTTTTCTTCTTGCAGTTTGGCCAGGGAGGTTTGAACCTACCACCCTTCATATATGGAGCTGGCACCCTGCTCACTGAACCACAGGCACCGCCCTATGCAGTATGATTTTAATTATGTACAAATGCATAAGAAGGGGTGGCACCTGTGTCTCAAAGGAGTAGGACGCTGGCCCCATATGCGGAAGGTGGCAGGTTCAAACCTAGCCCCGGCCAAAAACTGCAAAAAAAAAAAAAAAAAAAAAGCATAAGAAAAGAAAAACTGGAACAAATTATACAAATGTGCTAACTATGGGTTTCTGATGATAGAATTATGAATGATTCTTATTTTCTTTATCTTTTTCTTCACTTTCCAAATATTTCACAATGACGTGTATTGCTGTTGTGTTGAGAAGTTTTTATTAAAAAAAAACCCCATCATTAGGAACAAATGGATGCACAACAGATGGAACAGTGGTGCAAAGAGTCTTTTCTGTGCATATAGTCCTCTATGATTAATGCCTCTAGTTTTATGTAACTTTGCACTTCACAAAATGCTTTCGTTTAATTCTCACAACTTTTGTTAATCCCATAGTTCTTTGCTTTTTGCACTTTTATCTTAGCTGCCAAAAAAATAGTGTTAAGAGATTGGGAGTTAATCAGAAGACATTCCTACAGTAGCAAATCACTGATGAGTTTGGTTCCGAAGGATGACATGATTAACAGTGTTGATTCTCATAGGTATGGTATATACAATAATGTTAACGTTCCATTTGTTCTTTACCTCCTGCTGTCTTTAGCAGGTGACTACCCAGGCTACAGCCAAGACTCACACTTCCCAGTTTGGTGTGGGCAACTTTCAGACTCCATCCTCCTTCAGCCCCATGTCCCTCTCTGGTGCTCCCACTGCGTCACCTGGTGCTGCTGCCTACCCCAGTCTCACTAGTCGGGGATCCAGCTTTGGTAAGTTTAGACTAGAAAGAAGGCAACAGGAAAAATCACACCACTAAAAAGAAAGGATTAAGTAGTTAAACTGTTGGCTTATGTCCTGGGTGCGCTGACCTAATTGTAGGGAAATGAAAGGTGACCGTCTGTTTGGACTACCTACTAAAACTTACCAATATGAAAAATACTTGTAGCACATATAACAAGCACATATAACATATAGCAAATATAACAAACATTTAATAGTAAGCAGGTCAGACATGACACCTATAATTTTAGCCCTCTGGGAGACTGAGGTGGGAGGACCCCTTGAGTTTAAGACCAGCCTGAGCAAGACCAAGACCCCATTTCTACTAAAAATATGAAATTGAAGGAGTTTTGGTGGGTGCCCAGTCTCAACTGTTCGGGAGACTGAGGCAGGAGGATCATTGAGCCCAGGATTTTGAAGTTGCTGTGAGCTATGACACCATAGCACTTTAGCCTGGGCAATAGAGTGAGATGCTAAATCAAAAGAAAAAAAACTAATAGTGTGTAGATTAATCTAAATGAGCAAAGGACTTTTTGGAAAGGCTGCCTGAAGGAAAAAAATTAACTTAGGGATGGGTTAAATTAGAAGAGGCATGGCTCGGCGCCTGTGGTCCCAGCTACTTGGGAGGCGGAGGCAGACTTGCTTGAGCCCAGGAGGTTGCTATGAGCTGTGATGCCATGGCACTCTACCCAGGGGGATAGCTTGAGGCTCCGTCTCAAAAAAAAAAAAAATGGTTAAATTAGAAGAGGCAGAGAGGACAGAAGTTATCCTAGATAAAATTAAAAGCTTATATATAGTTATGTGCTACTTTCTTCTCTCCAGTAGAGACTAGAGTTGTTTATTCTTCCTGTTGTATTTCTAGCTCCGGAGACTGGACAGACTGCCGGACAATTCCAAACACGAACAGCAGAGGGTGTCAGTGTCTGGCCCCAGTGGCAAGGCCAGCAGGCTCATCATCGCTCAAGTTCTAGTGAGCAGCATGTTCAGCAGCCATCAGCACAGCAACCTGGTCAACCTGAGGTCTTCCAGGTGAGAAGGAGAAAAGACTTCAGAAAAATAGAAACCGTTCACACCTACCTACATGTTAAAAAAAAAAAAAGACTGGAAGGAAGAAATGGAGACAGTAAGGGATGAGAAAAAGAAAAGGCAAAGGCAAAAAGAAAATCACAAATTGGGAGAGAAAGGGTCTGGGAGGAGAAGTAGAAAAGGAAGCATGCCTGAATCAAGTGAGGAATTTGGTTTGGGGTATATATGAGAAGACAGAGAGGGATGACTGTAGGAATAAATTATCAGTAATTGAAAAGATTTTGGAAGCTGAGTGTATAGGTGTGTGCATATAGTTCCAGGTACTTGGAGATTGAGGCATTGGAGTTTAGGGCTAGCCTGGGCAATCTAGTGTGAACTCATCTCTTTAAAAAAAAAAAAAAAAGATTGTGAACTTAGGGTAATGCATATCCTAACCAGAATGAAATTTAGTGAAATGAAGCACCATAGGAAGAAGCCAAAGAAAGTCACTTTAGTTCGTTTAAGGAGATCCACATTCCCATTTCATATTAGCTTTGGGTTTAAAAGAGGCAAGATAGGCCAAGTGCAGTGGCTGACACCTATAATCCTAGCACTCTGGGAAGGTAAGGCAGGAGGCTCACTTGAGTGCCGGACTATGAGATTCCAGTGAGCTATGATGATGCTACTGCACTCTATCTAGGGCAACAGAGCAAGACTCGGTCTCAAAAATTAAGTAAAATAAAATAAATACAAAAATAAGAAAGGCAGGATGATTTTTTTTAAGTATTAAGAACATATTGATTATACTTGTGAAAGTCTGTTGACGTAAGTTATGAGAGGACCACAAGAGAGAGTGGAGTAGTCTCAAGCAGGACAAAGGAAGAGGTACTTTAAAGCAAAGAGTTAAAGAAGGCAAAACAATGTTGGATGGAAAACAAAAAGAATACAAGACTACATATATGTCTATAGGGGGTTATATGGAATGTTATGGCAATCTGATTTTTCTCCCTTAAAAATATTGAGGACTAGAAAAAGAAAAAAGGTAGAACTGTAGGAAGAAGACACAGAAGGGATAAGGAAGAAAGGCTATGATCTAAAGGAGTCAGAGTTGCTGGAAGTAAGGCAGGCTGAGAGAGCTCAGCATAGCAGCGATTCTTGGTGTCAGGGATAGCAGTGCAGGGGGAGTGTTGGGAGGGCACTTAATAATGTAAGGTATATGATCCCAACTTAATTTTTTTCTCTCATTAGGAGATGCTCTCCATGCTGGGAGACCAGAGCAACAACTACAACAATGAAGAATTTCCTGATCTAACAATGTTTCCCTCTTTTTCAGAATAGAACTATTGGGGTGAGGATAAGGGGTGGGGGAGAAAAGTCACTGTTTTTTTGTTTTTTTTTTTTTAAAGGAAATCTTTCTGTAAACAGAATAAAAGTTCCTCTCCCTTCCTTTCCCTCACCCCTGACATGTACCCCCTTTTACCTTTTGGCTTTTCCCCTGCCTTCCTGTCTCTCTGAGGTAAAATTTATAGGAGAGATTGACTAAATCCTCAAGGCTTTTAAGACCCTTTGAAAATTTATGGCTGGGTGAAGTTAGAATGCCTTTCCTTACATCTCCTGACCAGAAGTTATGCAGTGATGGTTTGTGTTAGGGTCAAGAAGCAGGTTAGAAGAACCTGGCATCCACTATTTGCCTTGAATAGTATGGCTTGGTTTTGGAGAGAAATTCTGCATAGAGTGGAAGAAAGGAGAAATGTCCTTATGTTAGAGGACCATGAAACGTGGGGCTTTAGGAAGTAAGCATAGGCTCTTTCTGCTGCCTGTGAGCAATTCCTCTGGAAAGAAACATGTTAGTAAGTGGCGGTGGGGGGGGCCTGGCTTCTTGTGTGTATATTTGTGTGTGTGTGCTCGTCCTATAGTTATTTCTTCCTATTAGGGAGTTATGCAAAATGTGTCCCAGATTTTATCTTTGCCTTTAAGTGTGCTTTTCAAAAAGTCCTAAGGGGTTAAATCTTCTAGGCATTTTCTACTTAGTATTGCAGCCAAAGAGTATTTAAATAATAATGTCTTTGCTGCGCTTACATCCATACCCAGCCTACATGCAACTGTAAAGCAAATATATACAGTCTTACATCGATATGGTTGGTTTCTCAATGAACATATTTAGTGATAATGCTGGATCACTCCTGCTTTTGGTGCTCTCACCTTATCCGGAAGATCTGCAAGCACACCAAAATAGGCTGGCCAGGTAAACACTTTCAGAAACCCCAGACATGGCCATAAGGATGATGCTGCACTTTTCTATCAGAATCACATACGATGTGTGTTCTGTAGAGGTTATACTTGCATGGAAACTCAACTTCTTGGATTAGCAGGCCCAGGGCAAATCCTCATGTTAGAATATAAACCAAATGCAAAGCCGTTTTTACAAAGTAGCCTTGTTCACCCATCCTCAAAATATCTATTCTAACAAGAAACTGAGATATGAGAGTTTCCTGGGCTGATAGTTCTTTATTCTTTGCTTCCTCTCTAATCTCAAGGTTGGGTTTTGCTTTAGAGCACGAGTATAATAACTCTGTGTGACAGATGGTGTCTGGATGCCTAACCCAACAGGGTCAATTGGTAATTAACTATAGCCATACAGATGTCAAATCAGGTTACTACTCTCATCCTTTACCTTCCTCAGGTAATAGTTATGTTTGTCAGTTTTGTTGTTGTTTTTTTTAAATTGGCTCCAGCTAATATCTAAGTACAAGACTGAATTCATGAGAAGATATATGAAATGTAGTCACAGGGGACTGAGGAGCACAGATGGCCTTGGAGAGGCTGAAGGAATGTCATTTACTGGGTTCCCCCCCCCCTTTTGTCTCTAGTCTGGTGCCAGGTAGTAAAGTGAAAAATCAGACAGTGTATTTTTTTATTCTATGTGCACACATACAGCATACATATATATTTATATCACAATTTATGAAACCAAAAAGTTGAGTTTCTAATGGAATCCTTGTTTTTAAGTAATCAGCTGTTTTTAAATGTGATCAGGACTATAATATTGTACAGTTATTGTAGGGCTTTGGGGGAGGGAAAAAGAGGGAGAAGATGCTCTGGGGGTTTTGTTTCTGCTTTTCCTTCAGGGTTTTATTTTTGATTGTTTTCTTGGCCGTTTCTGTATTGCTGGCATCTGTGCCAAGCCTTACAGTGGCAAAAATAATGACATGTAGCAAAGATTTTAAAACAAAGTATTTTTTCCTTTTGTAAAATTTCTTGTGTTGTGTGATCTTGATTGTGGCTTTTTTGTTCTTTTTCGTCTCGTAAACAACAATCACCCACAATTTAAGGGATCCAAGCTTGAGCGCCAAACATGTAAAAATAAGGCACATTGTGAGCCTTTAGTTTCAGGAATCAGAATCACAGGGCTCTGATCACTCTGCACCCTTCCCCCACACTGGTCCTCCTGATCCTGACACATTCTGAGTAAAATCAGCAGGGACATTCTGACCACGAGATGATGGTGGGTGGGGGCTGCCCAAGTCCTTGGGCAAGAGAGAAAGAGCTGAACTGGAAACCACCAGGACACACGGATGCTTCCTTCAGTGTGTATACTTCTGGATTAAAAGGAGTTGGGGATGGGGAAATTTAAACTCTTCAGGTCTGGACCTGGTTTCTTTCTAGGACCATGTTGGCTCATTAACAACTCTAAAAATCCAGAGCCATAAACCCGTGTCATTGCGGGTCTGTTGTGGAATCCAGCTGGAAAGTGAGTCTAGATTCCATGTATTATCCTTTTTACTACAAGGACTCTCTTTCCCTATATCTGCTTATGGAAGAAAATGAATTTAGGGGTGTGGTTTGGGAACTGAGCTAGATTCTTGTGATCTGTCAGATGCCTGGATGTTGGGCAAGCATTTCCAGAAACTCATGAGACTAGGACCCAGATGGGGATTTTAATATTGGAGACAGATATATGTCAGGCATCTGCCATCTGAGGGTTTAGCCACAGACTCAACACGTGAATCCATGGGACTTCGGGCATTGATTCAAGTGCTGTCATAAGGAGGTTACTTGAGAGCTAATTTCATCTGAACTTTCTGGGCCTATCATCCGTCAGCAAAATATGTTAAGACTGGTAGAGCTATTCTCTTATTGGAAGTGGTAATAGCTTTTAGCCAGCAAATTTATAAAATACAACTTTAGAGCCTATGGCTTCCCTTCCTACCCTTTTCAGGTTATTCCTTCATCCCAGAGGGGAGGGTCAGACACAAATTTAAAAACTTTGATGTTGGGAGGTAGGTTGTAATAGGAAAATGGTAGGAAAAGATGTAACCTTTCAAAATCATAATAAAAGATATTAAGGAAGATGGAAGAGATTAGGGCTGCATTGTTCTATTTCCTCACCAAAAGAGAAGGTGAGCCCCTACTTGAGCAATATGTATTGAGATCCTTTTTGTCTGAACCCAAAGACAGCCATGTGAGACCCTGTAGCTACTCTCCACCCAGCATATGCATCACACACACACACAACCACTGTGCAAGTCTACTGCCTCCTTCCCCTCCCCCCGAAGTCCCCCTTCTCTCAGCGTTTCTATCCCCGCCTCCTCTTATCCACATTTTCCAGCCGACTGCTAGAGCTGACTTCCGCAATCCTGATGGGATAAATCTAGCACTCCCCCGTCATCTGCCCACACTTCCCTGCTGACACCAGATCCAACAACAGATTCCCACTAGCAGGTAACATTTTCAACTTCCTCAACCTTTTAACTTTTCTTTCCTGCCAGTTCTCTTTTTTAGGGGTATTAGAGACAGTGACTTGGGGATCAAAATAAACTTTGTAGGCTCTGCAGATGAAAACAGAAATACCCATTTCCTGGCCAAGTATATACATACTTGGTTATCAGTAAAGTAAAGGGTACAGGGAATCCTTACCCATCCCTTAAAAGTAGCTTCTCAGAATTTTCTGCCTTGACCAAAAAGGACCAAAGTGTTAACTCATTAATGAAGAGGAGGTGGAAGGCCACAGGGGTGGTGGCCTGGTGCTTCCTGAGACATCTCAAAGCTTGATGTGCCAGCTATTAAATTTCACCAGCTTGCAAAGATTACACAAAAATAGACTATAAATTGAGAAATTACGCAGGTTGTATGATTTGCTTTGCCTGCAAATGTTTCATAAAATGGAGGATTTATAATTAAGCAAGCCAATGCAAGAAATGAGCTAAGCTAGAGTAAATTTCTGAATTTAATCATAGAATTGTCTTACATTGTTCTAACAGGCCTTGGTTCTAAGGCTCTTTGTCCTGTGTTGCAGCCAGAGTTTTTTTTTGTTGTTGTTGTTGGTGAGGGGGAATCTTCCAACCCATAGCATCTGGTTAAGATTAGGGCAGTTCCTGCCTGAGGAGCGAGGGGAAAGAAAGGAGTGTAAGGAGACAGAGAAGAAACACTCAACTTTTCTATTGTCCTTTTCTGATAAGACCTGGAAAAGTACTAGAATTTAAGCAAGAAATAGAATACTCTGAAAAAATAATCAGGAAGCAAAAATTAGCTTGGAATTCTTTCCTTTCTGTATTCTGCAACCCTATCCATGCCCTCACCTTGTTCATCTCCAAGTCTGCTGGGAGCCCCTAGATGAAACAGAGCTTACCCCAGTCTGGATATACAGTACCCGTTTTCTGGTTGTCTGTGCAAGTTTGTGTGTGTGTGTGTATAAGAGAGAGTGTTATTTGAATCTCCTTAGGTCAGAATACTTGGAAGCAGATGTACCAAAACTTAGGCTCCTCCTATAATATGAAAATCACCATTTCCTCTCTACCTTCCTCACAGAGGCTAGTTTTCCTCTCTCTAATGGTTCAGAGGAAGGGATTGATTGACAGCACGAATCCCCGGGTTATCACTGTGTGCATGCATTTTACTTTTACTTGTTTTTCAAGGAAGCCTGCAACTCCTAAAAGGTTAAGAGCTGCCTCTCTAGGAATATAGCTTCCCCTATTCCCTCATCCCAAGCCAGGCTGTCACCCTTCTGCTGAGTGAAAGTCTTTCCCTAATTATGCCCTTCCCTAGGATGTGGGGACTCAAGGTCATGCTGCTACCCATGGTGAGCTTTGCTCTGTACCCTGAGGAGATACTGGACACTCAGTGGGAGCTATGGAAGAAGACGCACAGAAAGGAGTATGATAGCAAGGTGCCTGGGGACCTGGCAGGGGGGCTGAGACATGGGACCTTCAGTCCTAGCTTCCACACTCCATTCTTCAAATGCTTCATTCCAAGCAAACCTGTCCCTGTTCCCTAAGCTATTAACATGTTCCATTCCTCTGCCTCAACTCATCCTCCATTAAGTTGTATCCTTCCTTTGCTTTATAAATGTCTTATATTTCTCTTCCTTTGGAAAGACTTCTCAGATTAATGCTTTTAGTCTATAAGCAATTTTTCGATCCAGACCTTTGCATTGTATTGTATTTGTTTATATATTTCTTTAAGGTCCTTATAATTGTGACTTGGATCTTTTCTCCTAAAAACTTCCACAACACTGCATCTGCAACTTTGTGCATAGTCCGTGTGGGTACTGACTGTGCTCTGTTTAGGTGGATGAAATCTCTCGGCGTTTAATTTGGGAAAAAAACCTGAAGTATATTTCCATCCATAACCTTGAGGCCTCTCTTGGTGTCCATACATATGAACTGGCCATGAACCACTTGGGGGACATGGTGAGTTGACCCTCAGCTCCTTATCCATCTGCCCTATTTGCTTTAGTTCCTTGCTAATGCCTCTTTCTTCCTTGTCTCAGACCAGTGAAGAAGTGATTCAGAAGATGACTGGACTCAAAGTGCCCCCCTCTCATTCCCAGGGTAATGATACCCTCTATATCCCTGACTGGGAAGGCAGAGCCCCAGATTCTATTGACTATCGAAAGAAAGGATATGTTACTCCTGTGAAAAACCAGGTACTCTCCTTCTTCCTGGGTGTGCACGTGTACTCTGGCGTGGCCTCTTCCTTTTGCTGCTGCTTTGTTCTTGAGATAGGAGGGTACCAGGAAGGAAATGTGGCGCATTTTGCCATGCTAAGAGAATAGAGCTTAACCATTATTTAACTCATCACCTATTTTTGTACATTTAGCTTATTAATGGGTTTTTTTAAATTACAAATAGTATTTCAGTAAGCATCTTTGTGCATATATTTTTGTACACAGGTATAAAAATTTATGCAAAATAAATCCTAAAATTGGAATTGCTAGGTCGCAGAGAATCCTTTCCAAAAAAGCTTTTACAATGTTACATTCTTACCAGGATGAGAATGCCGGTTTTCCACAACCTTTAACAATATAGGATTGTGTCAGCAAGACGAACAATTGATTTAACATTTATTTTTCAAACACTTTTTTCCCCTAGAACTTGCCAGATACAGTGCTAAGATGACTAAGACAGTCTCGCATGTTGACTCATGCCTGTATTCCTAGCACGTTAGGAGGCCAATGTGGGAGGATTGCTTAAGGCCAGGAGTTCAAGGCCAGCCTGGGCAACAGAAAACATCTCTACAAAAATAGAAAAATTAATTGGCATTATGATGTGGCCTGTACTTTCAGCTACTCGGGAGGCTTAGGGGGGGATGGCTTGAGCCCCAGAGTTTGAGGCTGCAGTGAGCTATGATCTTGACATTGTAGTCCAGATTTGGTGACAAAGCAAGATCCTGTCTCAAAAAAAGATGACTAAAACATAAACTCTGTCCTCTAGAAGTCCTCAATCTTAAAAAGTAGAATAGGAAATAAAAGAAAATTGATAGTCTAACTGAACAAACACTAATAGCTAATACTTTTTTATTTTTATTTTTTTGGAGATAAGGTCTTGCTGTGTTACCCAGCTAGAGTGCAGTGGCTTGATCACAGTTCACTACTGCCTCAAACTCTGGGGCTCAAATGATCCTCCTGTCTCAGCCTCCTGAGCAGCTATATCTATAGGCCATGCCTGTAGGTAAGGAAACTGAGGTACAGACAAGTTTAGTCACTTACCCAAGGTCACATGGCTAATGACCAAGGTTAGAGCCCTCCAAAGCCAGTACTCTGTGATCTTCTCTGCTTTACTGCTGCCCATGGTAAAGATTGTAACGGTTAGTAATAATAATGGAACAGTGCAACAAATGTTAAATGAAGGGGAAAAGGAAAACTTCCTAACAAAGGCAGTATTTGTGCTGAAGTTTATAGAATGCATGACATTTCTTCAGGCATGTGGAGAGAAGATACAGCAAGTGTGCACAGCAGTGATTGATAGTTTCTCCATGTGCCTCCTAGGGTCAGTGTGGTTCCTGTTGGGCATTTAGCTCTGTGGGTGCCCTGGAGGGCCAACTCAAGAAGAAAACTGGCAGACTCTTAAATCTGAGCCCCCAGAACCTGGTGGATTGTGTGTCTGACAATGATGGCTGTGGAGGGGGCTACATGACCAATGCTTTCCAGTATGTGCAGAAGAACCGGGGCATTGACTCTGAAGATGCCTACCCATATGTGGGAGAGGTGAGCTGACCCACACAGTTGCATACCTCTGTTAACTTCTCCTTCTGCATGGTATTTTGTACTGGAAGCAATTACAGAAATCTTGTTTTCTGTTATCCTACCCTGCTTTCCTGATGGGATAATTTACCACAGAATACCATGAAGATTTCACAATCTGGCAGAATTTAGGGAGCTTAGGCTACCGTAGTTCTGATTTGCCTCTCTTTCCTGGAGAGAAAACAGAGGATAGGTTACCCTATAAACCTCTAAGTCTGTATAACCCTCTGTTCAACCCCCACCCTCCCACAAAAAAAATCCATACATTCACTATGCTATTTTCATGAATAATGTAGCTTTATTTTTTGTGATTTGGGGCCAGTAGGCAATATAATATGAGGCCTTTCTTCTTTTTTTAAATTTCAGATAAATATGAGCATATAAATGATTAGGTTATATCGTTGTTGTGTTTGTTAGGTAAGGTCCCTGTTGTAGTTGTGGCCCTTACCCAGGAGGTGTGCCATGTACCCATACATTGTGCCTGTTAGGTAAGAGCACACCAATCCCCCTTCACCCAGCTTGAATTGAATCGAGTTTTTCTCTTGAGTGGGCATGTATTTGTTCATCTACTGGATTTATGTTAGTATTGAGTACATTGGATACTTGCTTTTCCATTCTTGTGATACTTTACTAAGGAGAATGTTCTCCAACTTCATCCTGGCTAATAATAAAAAATATGTAAAGCCTCCGTCTGTTTCTATGGCTGACTAGTATTCTATGGTATATACATTTACCACAGTTTATTAATCCATTCATGGATTGATGGGCATTTGAATTGATTCCACTTCTTGGGGATTATAAATTGAACTGTGATAAACGATCTAGTGCAAATGTCCTTATGATAAAAGATTTTTTTTCTCTTAGGTAAGTACCTGGGAAAGGAATGTAAAGTCTACTTTTAGCTCTTTGAGGATTCTCCATACTTCTTTCCAAAGAGGCTGTATTAGTTTGCAGTCTCACCAACAATGTAAAAGTGTTCCCTTCTCTCCACAACTACACCAGTATCTGTAGTTTTGGGACTTTGTGATGTGGGTAAGTCTCACTGAGGTTTGGCGATATCTCCAGGTGGTTTTGATTTACATTTCTCTGATGATTAGAGATGATGAGAAATTTTAAATGTGTTTTTTTTTTGCCATGTATCTGTTTTCTTCAGAGAAGGTTCTCTCCATATATCTTGCCCAGTAATAGATGGGTTGTTTGCTCTTTACTTGTTGATTAATTTGGATTCTCTATAGATTTAAGTATAAACCTTTTGTCTGATTCATAACATGCAAATATCTTTTCCCATTCTGAAGGTTGTCTGTTTGCTTTAATTGCTGTGTCCTTAGCTACGCAGAAGCTTTTTAGCTTAATTAAGTATTATTTATTTATTTAAGATTGAGTCTCACTCTGTCCCATTGGGTTGACAGCAGTGGAATCATCCTAGCTCACAGCAACCTCAATTTCTTAGGCTCAAGAGATCCTCTTGCCTCAACCTCCCAAGTAGCTGGGACTACAGGTACCTACCACAACATCCAGCTAATTTTTTCTACTTTCAGTAGAGACGGGGTCTTGCTCTTGCTCAGGCTGGTCTTAAAATCCTGAGCTTAAGCCATCTGCCCACCTCACCTCTCAGAGAGCTAGGGTTACGGGCATGAGCCATTGTGCCTGGCACCATTTTATTTATTTTTGTTGTTGTTGCAATTGCCCATAGGATCCTTATAAAACTTTTCCCCATTAAAAAAAGCAAAAAAAAAAAAAAAAAAACTTTTCCCCAGCCGATATTACCTAGAGTTTATCCCACTCTTTCTTCTAGGATTTTCACCATTTTGGGTCTTAGATTTAAATCTTTTATGGATTGTGAGTCAAATTTTGTAAGCTGTGAGAGGTGCAGGTATAGTTTCAGTCTTTTACGTGTAGTTATCCAGTTCTCCCAGCACCAGTTATTGAAGAAAAGGGATTCTTTTCTCCAGTGTATGCTTCTGTCTGGTTTATCAAAGATCAGATGGCAATAATAGGCTGGTTTCATGACTAGGTTTTCTATTTGGTTCCATATGTTTATGTCTCTATTTTTGTGTCAGTACCATGCTGTTTTGATCACTGTGGACTTGTAGTATAACCTGAAGTCTGGCAGAGTGATGCTTCCAGATTTGTTTTTATTACTAAGAATTGCCTTGGCTATATGAGTTTTTATATGGTTTCATACAAAATTAAGAACTATTTTTCCCACTCCTTCAAAGTATGATGTTAGAGTTTTAATGGGAATTGCATTGAATCTATAGATTGCTTTGGGAAGTATAGACATTTTAACAATATTGATGAGAAGCCAGCCAAGAACATGATATGTTCTTCCCTTTGTTAATGTCTTCTGCTATTTCTTTTCTTAGGGTTTCATAATTCTCTTTGTAGAGATCCTTCACCTCCTTTGTTAGATATATTCCTAGGTCTTTCATTTCCTTTGAAGCTACTGT
Organism: Galagoides demidoff; assembly: GCA_963574575.1. Classification (NCBI taxonomy): domain Eukaryota; kingdom Metazoa; phylum Chordata; class Mammalia; order Primates; family Galagidae; genus Galagoides; species Galagoides demidoff. The sequence goes on along the minus strand of CAUYQV010150814.1, from coordinate 871 downwards.
GAAGGGTATTGTTTTGCTTTCAACCTGGCTGTTACTAGAATATAAAAAGGCTGCTGATTTGTGGGCACAGATTTTATACCCTGCAACATTACTATATAAGTCTTGTGGATGAGTGTCTGGGGTTTTCTAAGTTTAGCATCATATCATCAACAAATAGCCAGTTTTACCTCTTCTCCCTCTGTGTGAATGTCCTCAATATCGTTCTTTTGTATTGCATGGGCTAGAACTTCCAGCACTACGTTGAATAGTAATGGCGATAGTGGACATCCTTATCTGTTTCCAGTTCTAAGTGGGAATGCTTTCAGTTGTACTCCATTTAGTATGATATTGGCTGTGGGTTTGTCATAGATGGCCTCTATCTTTTTTTTTTTTTTTAAGAGATAGTCTTATTGTGTCGCCCTTGGTAGAGTGCCATGGCATCACAACTCACAGCAACTTCAAACTCTTGAGTTTAAGCAATTCTCTTGCCTAAGCCCCCCAAGTAGCTGAGACTACAGGCACCCGCCACAATGTCCAGCTATTTTTTGGTTGTAGTTGTCATCGTTGTTTGGCAGACCCCAGGCTGGGTTTGAATCTGCCAGCTCTGGTGTATATGGCCGGCACCCTACCCGCTGAGCTACAGGCTCCAAGCCTATGCCTAATTTCTTAAGTGTTCTTATCAGAAAAGGATGCTAAATTTTATCAAATGCTTTTTCTGCATCTATTGAGAGGATAATCTGGTCTTTGTTTTTGCTTCTATTTATATGGTGAATTATATTTATAGATTTGCATCTGTTAAACCAGCCCACTTGATCATGATGTATTATTTTCTTTTTTTTTTTTTTTTTTTGAGACAGAGTCTCACTCTGTCACCCTGGGTAGAGTGCCATGG